>PVJX010003285.1:0-111510 GCA_004027295.1 Dolichotis patagonum | reverse complement strand
CAACTCACTCCCTCTGCTACATTAAAGGAAATGTCTTTTTAAAAACATAAAGGAAATCACAAAAGACCAGTTTAGTCATGTACCTGCAGTTACCCGGAATTTTGCAAGATCCATGCTTGGGACTACAGCCCTGTCGGCAAATAGCTGTAAAAGAGCAGAGGAGACCGTTAGCACACTGCCTGCGTCTTGCACTGCCAGTGTCATGAGAATGGCCTAGTACACTAAGCCTACAAAATCCATGATTTTAAGAGATCTCATATCAAGCCCGTTGTAGGGAGGGCAAGCTGGGAGGGGCCCAAATAACAAATCCAGCTTTAAACTTCAAGGCCATGTTAGCAGATCCTCAAAACATGATACTGTTTGGCGACAAAATACAGTCACGTGATGGGGAAAGGGAGTCCTCACCTGGCCCTCAAAAACAGCTTTCCTGTTCCGAATGCTTGCCTGGTCCACACCTACCCTACCCAAACCTGCCCTCCCTCACAAGAAAGGGGGGCTGATGATTCTCTTCCCCATCCCTCCCACTTCATCTCACCAGGGTACCCTCAGTGGAGCCCCAACCCCCACCAAAAAAAAAAATCTCCCCACTGGTTTCAAAAATCTCCGGGGGTAACCAAGCCAACCAAGCTGGCTTCCTTTGGAAGGCTAATTGGGGGCCAGAGCCTGTGGCACCTACAAAGTACCCTCACAAAGCAATTCTGGGGTTTTTTTGGTACCCAAGATCAAACTCACGACCTTGTGCTTGCCAGGCAGGCACTTATGCCACTGAGCTAATTCCCAGGATCCCCAGCCCCTCTCTTTTAAAAAACTATCATTACGGATTTTAGGTAACTGTTACTGATGTTTCAAACACAACTATTTAAAATCCACTCATCAATTCCTTCTATCACTAGAATTCCAGAAATGCCATCCTGTTTAAAACACTACCCTCCTGTTATTGAGGAAAACAGCATTTCCTAGGAGACCTGGACGGCCCCCCCATAGTCCACCCATTGGTCATAGCTCAAAATTCATTTTTTTAAAATTTGAGCTTATCATGAAAGAATTTACTTAATTATCATGTAAGATATGCAGAGTCTTATTACTTATGAGGGAATGGTATAAGGTTAACTAGAATTACCCACCAAATTGCTGGGAATTAGAAATACTGAATTCAAGCAACAGGGGCCAGGACAGGAGACAGCAAAGAACTGAGTGCGGCTCCTCCTCTGGGTAAAGCACAACCCTGAGTAGCAAAGCTGGGCTGACTGCTCCCCCTTCCCCCCCTCAACACCACGGCCCCACAGATGCCCCAACTCAGCATCTGTTCCCGCGTCAGCTGTGTCATCAGCTCCTCGGAGGCGGCGCCAAGAGGGCCTGGCGTCCAGGACAAAGGCAGATGGGGTTGGGAAGAAGCTGAGCTGGGGTGTGGCCTCCTCCCATGTAGTCCGGGGGGAGCCCTGGAGTGTGAATGTCCCCTCCTCAGCACAAGGCAAAGGGGCTGCCTTCGTCTCCCTCCCCTCTGTCAGTCACTCCCTAAACTATGAGCCCAAGGGACATCACGGAGTGGCTCTGCAGCAGGACAACTCCCCAGAGGAGCAGCAGCTGGGAGCTGTTAGCAGCCAACACAGACAGCAGCTGGGGGATGGGGACACCAGCTGGTAGAGGGGCTCCTCGAGGCGCATGACAGCATCTCCATGCTTCAGTCCTGGGTTACAGGTAAACACCTGCCCTGCCACCTGACTGCTGCCGGTCCTAGCCCAACACTCAAGGCACCAGGCCAGTGGGGCTGGGCAACTCACCCGGCGCACACCCGTACACACACAACACACACTCACACACCTTTGTTACACTCGGGGCCCATCCAGCCTTCCATGCACGTTTTGTTGCCGTTCTGGTCACAGGCATAGTGTCCAAAGAAGTCGTCTCTGGGTCGGCAAAACTTATTGCAGCCAAAGCCATAGTAGTAGTCGTCACAGGTTACGCGGATCTGGTACTCGAAGTGGGCCACACCCGTGTTCTGCTTTAGCGTCTGCCACTGCCGGCTGGGGTTGATCATGCCTGAGTGAGACGCCTTTTCAATGATGCTGTCGGGTTCTAGAGGCCAAAAAAAAAAAAGATGAATCACAATGAGCTTCTCAGAGCCTGACCATTTTAAGTTTTAAAAAGTAAAAATGTACATGTGGCACAAAATTTAAACAGCTGTATGCAAGGGCGGAAAATAAAAACTTCACCCCTTCCACAGAGACCACCACCACCATCACCATGCTGCACCCCTTCAGTAAACGCATCAGGCGGCTCGTGGTCTCAGAACCCCCATCTCTGTGTCCCTGACCCATGGGTGCACAGGTTTAGGCTTCTGCTGTTCAAGCCACGACACGCGGGTAGATGGCATCCATCCATGGATGTGGGTGGCAGTGCTGAGCCGGGATACAGGCATAGTCGGTCTGCTCTGTCCATAGACAACCCTAACTTATCCACCCAAGTTTAGTGATTTTTTTTTTCTCCACCAGCAAAGGAAGCCTTGATTCCCCAAGCCAGCATCAATACCAGATACTAGCAAGCTCACTGATCTTTGAATAATAGGAAAAGAGCATCTCTTGCTTTAACTGGGATTTCATTGAGTGATGGCAAGCACTCTTCCAGGTATTTATCAAACCATCAAACCATTCGCATTTGTTCCCGAGACCTGTGACCTGTTCCCTCCTACCAACTATCCCCAACAACCTTCCCACAAACCCTGAGCTACCAGCCCTTTTAAAACTTGAGACAGGGTCTTGCTAAAAGTTGTAAGTTGAGGCTGGTCTCAAACTTGCAGTCCTCCTGCCTCAGCCTCTTAAGTACTTGGGACTACAGGCACGTACCAATTACACTCAACCCTTTGCCAACTTTTTAGCACACTGTTGGACACAACAATTTTCAAGAAGCTCTTTATATATTATAGAGGGCTGTCCCTTATGGAATACTGCTCGAGTAAATTAATCTTTCTACTCCAAATAAAGGTTGGCAATCTTTCTGCTTCTGGTTGTAGGATTCTGTATCTTGCTCAGAAAAGTTTTGTCCATTTCCAAACTCTTCACCAAAAGGCAAGGAATAGATTGGGTTGCCTTTTGTTTTCAAGTCCTAAGCATACCACCACTTAAGCCACCATGAACTTGATGCATTTCACCTTTATGCTCTGCACAGAAGTAGCTGGGAGAAGAACTCATCCCAGTTTACAGAAAGGTGGGTAGACGTGTCACTGTGTTTTAAGCCATGCTCCTTCAACAATGCTTACTGCAAATAAAGACCTGGAGTCTAAGCAGCTCTGAGAAGTGCAGAGTGGCCCCTTCCCTGAGGTCATTTATAGTCTAGGCTAAGACAAGGGACAGCCAAAAACACAGCTCCACAAGCCAGTGTCAGGAGTAAGGTAGGGGAGGGTGTGAAAGGCAACAAGGCCCCAAGTCAGCACCAGTCTGCTGCTGGGTGTTTTCTTACACCTGCCAGCGCCAACCCTTCACCACCTTGTCAAATCCAAAGCCACCCTGGTGAGACGGTGGCGTCAGGCCTACCTGCAGCATCTTTGTGATTCTTACACACCCACACTGCTGTTTTCCTGGGCCCTGGGCCTATGCTCCATGACAAAGCTATGTAAGCTCTGTAGGTGACCAGGGAAGGAACTCCTGGGTGGCTTCATCCACATGCTCCACTACCAACACAGCCCAGCATTCACCCTCTGGGTTCCCCAAGTGTCGTGTGGGCAAGACAAGCCCTGGACAAGCCTGCACAGCTGCAATCTCACCCCAGCGCACACTTGCAGGTGACCTTTCACTCAGTTGCTTTTGCAAATAAACACAGACCAAAGAATGACAAAAAACACTCCTTCATCAACTGTGTATCTGTTCTACAGGTTCAATTAAACCATGTAGTAGGCTCTTAGCATACAGCTACAAGAGTTTAATAAATGACTGAAACACACTACCCATGGCCTAAAGCGTCTAGCTTCTCTCTGGCTGTAACAACAAACATTTCAGATAAGAGCCTAGCACAGTCCTAAGGGTACAGAATGACACGATTCTCAGTACCTCAGCATGCTTTCTACCCACTTTCAGGAAATGCTATGTAGAAGATACTGCGGAATCCTCCAACAGAGCTGCAGAAGTAACCTCATACCTGCTGGGACAGGGAGCTACATGTCTGTGACAAGTTCTCCCGGGTCTGGGATTCATAGTCCAGGTCCGCTGCATGCGTCCCCTGTGCGGCCACCTGAATTGCACTTTCCATCTGCTGGGCTGCTGATGTGGACCCCAGACAGCTAACTTGGTGGTTCAGCTTTGCCACTTTTTGGGATGCCGTCACCCCTCCCAGCAATCTTCACCCACACGGATGCATCGAGAACCCTCAGCAACCTCGCAGGCCAAGGAGGGGAGCATAAGAGCCTAGTATGAATTAATTCCAGGACCATGCAGCCCAGAAACCTAGAAAGGAGCTCTAGCCGGGAAAGTTAACCTACAAGAAAGACTGGTCTCAAGCACACCTGTTTAAGTTTACATATCAATTAAGCATTTGGTAAACGGAAATCGTTTGCTCTGGTGGAGAAAAAAAAAAAAAAAACTTGGACCTTTATTTACTGCAGCCCTATAATGTAATGGAAAGGACTTTCAAGGACTGGTGGCAGGAAGGCCAGCCTCAGCAAATCCTCTCTAGTACATCAATAGCACCCGGGCCTCACTAAAGAGTGGATGTGGGACGAACTTCTGCCCCCAAACTCAGAAGCTAATTCACAACCAAAGCCAGGATGTTTCAGACTTGCTTTGGCACCAAAGGGCAGCCAGATCCACTGGGCTTCTGAATCTCCTAGGCTCTGCCCTCACGGAACACATCCCATTGGGAGGGACAGAGAGTAAAGACGACAAGGCACAAAACATTGCAGACAGAAGAAACAGGGTTTGCAAAAGCCCCAAGGCCAGAGGAAACTGGCATGCATTTTAGGGTAAAGAAGACTGGTAAATGGCTAGGGTACAGATACAACAAATGAGAACAGAAGAGACAAAGCCGGGCTGTGCAGGACTTCGTGAGACAGCAAGATCTTTCCCAAGGGCAACAGAAAACCTCTGAGTGGCTGGGTTTCAGGAATAAGGAGAATGACCAAATACTATACCTGAAAAGTCAAAAATGGTAGAAGAACGGAAAATGTACTAGAAGGGAACCAGAGGAGGTAGGGGTGGACCAGTTAGTTGGCAGCTACTATACCAGTTCAGGTGTGATCAGTGACATGGGGACAGAGCGTGAGTACCTCGAGCCGAGAAGAAAGAGAGGACGTTTTAAAACCTCGGACGTGATATGCATGTAGACACCAAGGAGGAAGGGTATGCAAGTACCCTCCAGATTTTTGGCTTCCTTCACTGGATGTTGTCATATAGAAAAGACTCTTTGTCTTGAGACTGTTCTTAGAGAAGGTCTCCAGTTAGGTTTTGAACTTGCTGGATTTGAGATTCCTCGAGACACATCACAAAATAGAAATGAAGTGCAGGGGAAAGTAGATAAACCACTCCCACCAAATCCACTGGGCTCTTTACTACGGCTTGCCTAGAACTTCAGTGAGCCACAGCAAGCAACCCGGGACTACGGCAACCCCACGACCCAGAAGTTCAGGTCTAAAAGCGCTTTGTCCCTCCCTCATTCTTCCTTGTCCCCTTTCAGGGACTGGTTACCCCTAGCAAGAGAAGATATTCCAGAACCCCAAAATGGGACTACCTAGAAAACAGACAGCCACGAGCAGCAGTGGCTGGGCTCTCAGACCCCAGGAGCACAAGTCCCAGCTGGGGAGCAATGGAAGTCCCCTGAAGAGCCCTGCAGATGTGTTACACAGGGCTGTCCCCTCATATGTGCCTACTACCTGTCATTAATGACATGGCTCTGATCACAGGCCAGGATCAACCTCAAGAACACACACTTTGCTAGATGGTTTTAACACCCTGCCTGCACCAGAGTATCTGAAAAGCCCGTTTCTTCCCCTCCCTACGCCCTTGGCCCTGGCTTTTCCTATAAGAAGGTCACGGTGACATGACGTGCACACTCTTCAACACTCATGGGAGGAGAGGACAGACATATCTATGACCCTGACTGGCATCAGCCACAACTAAGGCCAGCAAAGCTCCTCTGCTACCACTCCGAACACACAAACACCCTCTGTTGTGAGACAGCAGTGCCCTCAGGAAGGGCACCTCTGAGCCTGGACTCCCACACGCTTCCCCCAGGCAGGGACGATGTCCACAGGGCTGGAGTGCGGGCATCACTGCTGGAGGGCAGCCCCTACAGCCAGGCACCTCTGGCTCTCCAGGGCTTGGCGAGGATGCCACGGCCTCAAAGGGCCTAGCGAGCCAGCCACACTGACAGCTGCCCAGCCTGCACAGTGCCCACACAAAGAAGCGAAGGGAGATGATAGCAGCAAACACACAAGAAAGGGCGAATGTGGCAGAGAAGAGGCAGGAGACACTCCAAGGATGGAAGGCAAACACAAGAGGCTGCATCAACTCTTCCTCCTGCAAGAATCTAGAGACTCCAGCGTGAATCAGGTTTTCCAATGACAACAAGCCAGACTCCACAGGCAAAAAGGGAACTCGCTGCTTTGGCTTGCGAAGGGCAAACATGATGCCTGGTTAGAATTAAGGAGCAAGACGCCTGTATGAGGCTATAAGGCAGTGATGCCCTTGATGGCCTCACCACCCAAACCCTCCCCGCTTTGCCATCCTGAAAAGCACCCTGCTCTGAACACAGAGCCATCTTTCAGAAGGGGACAAGCCAGGTCACTGCTGCGGGGCTCTGAAATTCCACTTAAATGAAAGGCCTGTGGAACTTAGTGTGGGAAACTCAGAGGGGCTGGAAGCTCACCTGCCCACCCAGTGAAATTCAAGGTCGGTCTTTAGAGCCCAGGCACTTTTGTGGCTTTATCTTTCCGATGAGAGATTAAATGCTCACTTAAAGTTTAAATGGACTTTTAAAAAGTCACTGCTTTGATCCTTTAGTAGTCTACAAGGTTTTAAAGTTGTAGAACCATTAAGATCTCTATACAGAGATAATCTGGGTCCTTATTCAGGGACTGAGTTAACTGAGCGTCTGCTCTGCCTACTCAATATTCCCAGCTGCAGTTCTAAGGGAAGTTAAGGCACCAACTCCATGGGTCCAAGGGCTGGGCTGAGGCAGATCAGAGATGGAGGAACTCAAGAGACAGATACCAGATACCACCACAGACAGGGCCTCCACTGCCACATGCGTTGAGAGGGGAGTGTGCTGCTGGGATACTTACGGACAGTGTCGTTACTGGAATCCCACGCCTCCACCAGCAAAGTATAGGACCTCTGCAATACAGATAAGCAACCGTTAGTGTCTCAGAAAGGGGGGCCAGCTCTCTGATGCCCTGCTGTCTCGGTCTCCCCGCACACCCTGCCAAACCAAGCCAGAGACAAAATGAAAACTTTATCACAGGGCATACTGAGGCCTTGGGTGTTTAAATCTAGACCAACTTCCCTCCCCTTCCTCAGCACTCTCCTTGAGCTGACAAGTGACTCCTTTCACCTGGCAAGTGTCCACGGGGGTTACCAGGCCTGTAGGCAGCTCAAAGTCCTGGTCAGGAAATGCCACCCGAGAGAGGTAGCACTTAGCATAGAGTTTTCCAAAACTTTCCAAACCCCAACCTTAGTACATGAAAAAAAAAGCCAGACAAAGAATTTATTCTAAGCTAACCTATGGAGGTATTTGTACTGAGGGGTATTGCTAAGGTTACACTTTGGGCCCTGGTGGGGCAGTCCCCAGGGAGGCCCTCTTTTCCTTTTCAGAACCCCTTTGAAAGCCCTGTCTGTGTGAGACCATCCTAGCTCCCACAAGTATCAGGTAACCCTAGGAAACAGGAGGGGGTAGGTGCAAGGAGACTCTGGAAGACAAAGAAGGCAACCTTACTTGGGTGGTGTGGTAGGGGGCAGACGGGGAAGAAAGTACAAAGAGAGCAGTGGGTGCACTCCTGTGGGTTTTATTTACTGATGAACTTATTTGTCAATAAGATCCAACATTCCAGAAATAATCAGAGACCACAAACTAAACAAATTCCCTGGATGCTGGCAAGATGCCAGCCAGCTATTATACTGAAGGCACTTTTTATCTTCCAGGCTTATCTCAGAATTCCACCTAAACGTAAGCTATTAGCAAATTCCCACTTTTGCTCAAATCTTCACTCCAATTTACTGTGAGGTCAATCTGACAAAAGGCTAGGGTTTCAATAAACCTATCTCAGGCAGGAAAAATACATCCCAAGCAGGTGGGAAGAAAAGAACAGGAACCCATTTATGCACCTCTGTGTTGCCAGTTGGAGAACGGTGCACTGGAAATAGTGACCTAGGTTGGTTAACACTGGGGCCACCAGAAGCACCCTGCTCCAAGGGAAGGGAAGGTACCAATGACATTAAGGTGAAAAGGCAAAAAGGAAAAAGTTTCATTCACAACTCAGGGTCAGTGGACTGCTCTCACAGTGACACAGCAGGTCCTCTCTGAATATAAAAATATCTTCTGATAGACCATGCCTTGGAATTCAGCCGAAATATGCTTCATACTCAAAGCAGAGTAGGATTTCATTTCGTTCCCTGATAACTGTGGGAAAATGCTCACAAAAGCAAAGCAAAACTGGGCAAGCCAGGGCACATACCCAGCCCTCTCCTGTTAGTGGCCAGAGGTCCAAACGTATTGTCGTTGTCGTTAATATTTTATTAGTGAAAGTCACACCTTATTTACAACCTCTTTAAGTTTCTTAGGACTTCCTACAAATTACAGGACTCTTCTAAAAGAGCAGCAAGAAATTATATTTCTCTCCTGACAGGAGGCAAGGGCCAAGTCGAAATGAGGCCAGATATATGGCCGATTCTGTGTAATTAAGCCTTTCACTTGCTGGTCACGTTGAGGCTGACATCCTTCACTTCAACAATAATGCTGTAATTAATCCTGTGATTGATACCAAGAGTTTTGACAGACTTGCACAAGCACCTAATGCCACTGTGAGAGAAGGCACCTGGGATTGAGCTGGCATGGCAGCACTGGCGTTGCTGACTACAAAGGTGCAAGGCACCCTTGGGTCTTGCACAAGGACTTGGACAGCCAAGCAGCCTACCAGGATCACCCTTGCTTCAGAGGCTGCTGAACCTGGAGGGGAAAGAATGGCACCCACAGATCCAGAAGCCTGATGTCATGATTTTCTACCAGCACCTTCCTTGCCAGAGGCAGAGGTGGGTTGGAGGCATGGGGCTGCAGTGACAGCCACCAAGCCTGAACCTTTGGCCTCCCTTGGTTGAGAGAAGGGGTTAGCTTCCAAGGCAGGTCTCTCAGGGCATAGGTGCCCAGCCTTTAGAAAAAAAGGGTTTCCTCCAAGGCTCCTATTAGGAGGCATTCTTACCTCCCACTCCATCCCCACACTATAGATCAACAATCAAGATAATTTAGCAATGATTATTACTTGCTAGGGAACTTTTAATTTTTCCCAGGCCCACGCCTGACCTTTATACATCCCTGACTATGCATCCACTCGGAGATCCCAGATCATGGGCATGGCATGATCATGGCATGGCACCTCATGTCATCCAAGAGAGCGCCAGGCTGCAAAGCAGCAATCTCACAAAGACAGGCCTATCCAACTGACCACTGCAAATCTGGTCCCCAGCAGAGGCCAACTCCCCAGGGCTTATAAGGGGCATGGAAAAGCCAAGTGTTCAGTCTTTAATTTCATACCAAAAAATTAGATGAGAGAAAAGCATACACCTGGGTTTTAGCTTCAAACTATAAAACCAAGACTTTTTAAGAAGAGTTACCTGGATTTCTTCCTTTTTCTCTCTTAAGTCTCCTCTGAACAACAGCATGGAAGTAAATGCAATACGGATTGGGAGTTCACAAGTCTTTAGCGTGAATTTGCAAACTGACTCATTTCTGCCCCTGCCCAGCTCCAGGCCCAAGGACATCCAGTAACACAATGGCCGGCCCCCACACTAGAGGGGACGGGGCAGCTTTCCAAACAGCTTTTGGGGAAATTCCTGGGCGATTCCACCTGGAGGACAGTCCTGGCATCAAAGCTGCCAAGGCATGCCAGGGCCACTGGGTCTCTCCAACCCCAAGGGCTGGGCCACCAGTGCCTCCTCCTGCTTGCCTGCCACACTTGGGCAGCTGCTCGAGGGCTGCACTGTGTCCTGCCCCACTCCACCGTGGTTACCTTGTTGGCACTGGGCAGAGCGGTAAGCACTTAATTGCCACATTAAGAAAGGGGATGTAAGGAACAAAGGTAATTGTGTTGGCAGCTGGGAGCTTCCTTTTCCTGGCAACGGTGGCAGCCAAACCAAGCCCTGAGAAGTGGCTGCCTCCCCTCCTGCCAAGCTGACGGACACAAACAAACCGACATCCAAACGGCACGCGTGCGGCATCCAAAAGCCCAGGCCTCTGCGACAGGCGGGCCGGAGGTGCACACATCCTGGGGACGCCCAGCGTGCCAGCGCAGCCATTGTGTGTGCCAGTCGGCCCCGGGTCTGTCTGGGCCCTTCACTCTGCTGACTCAACTGTTGCTTCCTGTCACTTGTCCTGTATTAGCAGTATTTTTGGAGAGGCCCCATTCTTCTGTAATCCTCCTTTCAGTCAATTCGGCCAACTCTATTGTCCTGCCCCAGTCTGGGTGGCCAGAGTATAAAATACTCATTGCAAAAACATATTACACACACAAAAAGAAGGTTTCAGAGTCCATGTGTGAACACACGCACACACACACTCACACAATTCACCTATCGCGACAGTCTGGCAAGGTCAGAGCCAGAGAAAGGATCTTTACTCTCTTGCCTGCAAGCTAAGGCTCCAGTCCTAGAAAGCAATCAAGCTTGCTGGGGTTGACATGTCAATAGAGTCCGATCTGGTTACAAAAAGTGATTTTCTCATCAAAGCCCACCTCAAAGGCTTTCCAAGCCGTCCCAGAGCTCACATCCAGATCTGACTCAAAGAGAGGCCCCTACGCCTTTCCCATCATTACCCTTACCTGTTTGAAAGGCATCCCACTGATAATTAAATGCACCAGTTACAAAAGGGTGGTGAGGTTAATAGATAGAATACCGAGAAGCCAGCCAGGCACAACGGTCCAGTTCACACAGAGCAAGCCTGAACAAGAAGCCTTTCTACTTATTTACCAAAAGTGCATAAAAACTGGGCTGAACTGGTCCAGGACTGGGTGTTTGAATATTTACCTACCCCTTTTAACCGCTGGGAACCATTTGCAGAATTTCTTCCCTGCACATGCACTATGCCACAACAGATGTCAACGACACCATAAAAATCAGGGCCACAGGACTGCAGTGGTCCAGGGAGGAATCAGAAATCAGCAAGAATTCACAGCCCAGACACTCAGCAAAAATAGGACACTTCTGAAACCAGGACTCCCTACCATGTCCATCACCATTCTAAAATCCTCACTTTCCACATTTCCTCATATATATTCCAACAACTGATAAAGGTTAATTGTTTGCCTCTAGTTTAAAAAAAATTTAAAAACTGGAACCAAGCAGGATATCTCTCAACAGCCTGGATCCCAACTTTGGGGGGATGCCTCTAGAAGTTTATCCAAGGAAAATTCTCAGGCATATTTGCTTTTATGGATTACAAAGCTAATTGTATGCATATCCAGAGATTATGCAGTCTTATGCTGTCACTAATCTTGAAAGCCTGACATTGGGACCCATTCTGGTCCTTTACAATGGAGCATTGGCTGCTTTAGGAAATCTAGCCAAGGCCTCTGTTTGCATTCCTGTTTTCAGATCAAGAACACGAGAACTCCAAGTTGCGTTAGCTCTGCCTTTTTCTTATGAACAACATTTTTTCTGCATACTATATTTCCCATGTGCCTCCTATCCTAAAGCTCCCTGAAGGCACCACTATTTGGCATAAGATTCAAGGCAGCATTCAGATTGCTGGTTTTCTGAAGGGTTGCAGCCTGTAAATTGTTGCTGCCTCTCTCCCTTACTCACCAGCCCCAGTAGTCTGTTCCAAAGCATCACCACTTTCTAACAAACATTTTAAATCCCTGCAGAATTATGGGTGTGGAGCTGGTGGGCTGCAAACTCAAGTAAGTACTGGAAGTTTGAATAAGTTGCTAAGAAACAAGGCAACAAAGAGGAAGAAAACACACAAAGTTACACGTGCAAGAGAAGAAAAAATACTAGAAAACCCAAGTACCTGGAACAGGGATCCCATCTGGGAAGCAAACCTTCTATAGCTATTTAGCAGAGCCTGTTCAAAGCTAGCACAGTTCCACTTTCCTCCAAGCCCATTCTGCAACACACATCGTTCCATCACTTTAGTTTGAGGTAGATGTCTTAGCATGTCTTGTGTTTTCTACACACACAAAATTCCTTGCTCCAAACACATATACACATGCTATTTGTATATAATGCACATGGCAGACCACACAGGGAGCTTGCAAAGTCTTGTATAAAGGAGCTAGCTCAGATGGGAACCCCACTCCTCTGCCCTCCATGTATCTACACCTCATGTACAAAGGCTTGGGGACTAAGAAACAGCAGGAAGCATAAAGGCAAACTTGTCAATTATATTGCGATTACCATCATGGTTGCTGATTTATCCAAACTCTTGCCAAGGTCTCACTCAGAGACCCTTGGGACCCTTAAATATGAAAGGGTCCCAAGCTGATCTCTAATATGCAAAAATCACATTTCATTGTGTTTTCCTAAAAAAGTTAAGTTGACCTTAGCAACCTCAGTGGGATAAGTAGAATTTAAATATGAAGCTAAATTGTCAGATAGTCCAATTAATCCCCCCCAAGTTTCTGAAGATCTATTCCACTATAGGGCCACCTATGCAATCATACACCTAACTAGGATTCTAGGGTTCCCAAAAAAGGAGTGGTAATTACACTAATGCATTTTTAATAAGCAGGCACTGAGATTTAACACTCATTTTGGGAGGTGCAAATTAACCATTTCAGCAATTTATAAATGGTTATTCCCAAATCATTTCTTGTTAAAACCCAATTACTCCACATAATGATATTCTTATCACTCAGGCTGCCAATGTGAGGATCATAATCCAGTGAGTTGCTTCAAGTCAAGCCCCTCATAGCAGAGACAGCAGGGCCATTAGAAGCCACTGGTGAAAATCTCCAGGACAGAACAGTGGACAAAAGTATGCTGTAATTGGATCGGTCATGGCAGGCAAGGCCAGTCCACCTCTGCAGGACTGCTCACATGCATGCTGGAATGTGGATTGTATTTCATATCTAACCAAATCATTTCCTCCTCTTCCTCTCCAGAACATGAACAGTTAGGACTGGGGTCATAATTCCAAACAGAAGACATGAATTACATGACCTTTTCTACTGACCTGCCTCACTCCCCAACCACAACTCTTCCAGGCTCAGGGAAAAAAGGATTCATTCACACAAATGCCAACCGTGCTCCCCCAGTTCACATCCTAGAAAGCTGGCAGCTTAGGTGCCTGGGAGTACGAGGTGGTCAAGTTTGTTTTTAAACCATACATCTTCCTGCCCCTTGCATTTTGCACCATGTTCAACTATGACCTAGCCAAGGAATTTTTTTTGAGCTCACAGTACACATGGCAGGCAAGGCCTCTGCCACAGAGCTACACTCCCAATGTTAGTAATCAGTTTAAAAAGACACATGAATTGCCAAACTAGACCAAGCTGTGCAGTCTACTTCACTTGCTCAGTGAAGAGCTCACAGTTAAGTTTACAATCAACCCCTAGTCATTCTTGAAAGGTACAGACTACAGTGTTTCTCCAACCGCGTTCAGGAAAATAAACAAACAATACACCTAAACTCCAATTTCTCTTGGGAAGAAAAGTTTATGCTTCACAGGAGGCCTTTTTAGGGCAGCAGGGTGGAGATTTGTTTATGAGTGATACACACATTTGGTCCAGCTTCAAAAAGAACCATAATCAAGAGTGTCACCCTGGCCCGGGCCAGTCCCTCCCTCCCATTCTAGGAAAGCCCAGAGTCCATTTCATGGTTGGTGACCCTGGGGGCCTGAAGGCACTGCAGAGATGGAGCAGATCAATCACTGGCCCTGCCCTCTCCCACCACTTCCGCACCTTCTCCTTTAAGGACTCCCTGCCAGGTGTCAGCAGCAGACAGGCGCACCTTCTAAGAGGTCCTTTCCCCCAGCCGGCAAAGGAGCAAGACTCCCCTCTTTTCCTCGGAGCCCTCCTCTGACCCTGCTCTCCAAAAAAGAGCCTCTGCCAGGCCTGCTGCTTTTCCACACCACTAATAAGATTCCTTTTATGGTCTTGTGAAAAGCCAGGGGCTGGAGACCGATCCTCCCCGGGAGGGTGGAACCACCTGCAGGCCCCTTCCCCTTAAACTCCAGACACGCAGTTCAAGGGCAGGCAGTACTCCCTGGCAGCCTGGGCACCGCCAGGTTTAAAGGTGGCCAACCTCCTTAGCTTAAAGTTCTCCCTAATAGGGGATTAACAAACAAGACAAACGTTCTTTGTAAGGATGAAATCCAACAGACACAGCCTTCAGATCCCAAGAGAACTTCACAGAGGACAGTTAAAACAAAATTAAACTTTTCACATCATGTGCTGTTTTACCTTACCCAGGGCACAAGGTACTTTTTATCATGCCAGCCTCTGCAAACATGGACCTGAAGGGCCACCCAGAGCTTCCTGCAGAGACCCTGCCAGACACTCTCCCCTCCCGGGCTGGTAATCACAGCCCAGGCCTGCGGGTAGGAGGCAGCAGAGCGCCCCATCCGAGCACGTGGCGGAAAGCAATCTTCGGGCGCGAGCTCCCCCTCTAGCACCCACCCTCTCAGCACAGGCCGGGCCAAGCCCCAGTCCTGGCAGGGAGTCACGCCTCCCGGACGGCGGGCGCACCCCCAACATTTCCCTTTCTTCCCCTTCTGCAATCGCACCCATCTTTCTACCACCCATTTTGGGATGTTGCAAGGGCTTTGCCGCTAGGGCTGCCAACCGAGCGCAGGCCTGGAGCTGCTTCGGAGGCGGCAGAGGGGAAAAAAGGGCCCGCGCACTTCTACGCAAAATATCACCTCCTGCGGGCCCCCGCTTCCATGCCCTGGCATAGCCCTGGGAGGGATAGCGGGGGCCGCGCGCCCGCTGGACGAGAGCGTGCGCCCGCCCTTCCCCGGGAAGTTTGCAAACACAGCTGTTCCGGAGCCCGGGAACCGCTGGAAGCGAGGCCACAAGGGCCGCATCGCGCGGGGGCGGGGGGGCAGGAAAAGGCCGGCAGGGGGCGGGGGTTCCCGGGCTTACAACCCTGGAGCGGCCGGGGAGACTAAGCCTGGCAGGGTTAGAACCAGGCCAGCACGCACCAAAATCTCCCGGGGAGCAGCGGGAAGCTGACTCCCCCCCAACACCCTCCAGGAAGGACACACCCGCCCTCCGGGCCGCTCAGGGGAAAGGGGAGGATACCAATTTGGACCGAATTGCAGGCCAGAACTGGGAGAAGTTGCCTTCCGCGGCGCACCAGGTTTAATTGGTTAAGCAAAAAAGATCACCTACGATGACCTCTTTGGCTGGGCGGCGAGGGTGGGGAGCTTTTATGTCAAGGCCTCCGAGTTGCAAGTTTAAGCCAGCCTGCCTGGCAGCTTTTCAACCCCAATGACTTAAGGGGTCCCCACTTTTGTACGCCACAGCAAACAACGAGGAAAAATGGGACCCACCCGCTCTAGTTATGCACAAGTCTAACTATACAGTTTTGGTCTCTGACCCACTACCCAAAAACCCCTCCGGGTTTAGTGCCGCCTTTCAAACCCAAGCCCTTTAACCCCCTTGTAAGAGAAAGTGGAATCTGGCAGGCGCTGGCGCGAGGCTCCACCGGCTCCCTCCAGGGAGGCCACTCACCGGCCAGGCGAAACTGAAAGGCAGGACGATGCGATTGCGGTCGTTGCTGCGGCTGGCCTTGAGGTTGAAGCTGTTGCCTCCAATGACAGGCGTGGACCCCGAGCCGAAGCTGCAGGGCCCCCCGGCCGTGACTCGGGACTGATACTCCTTGAGGCATACTTTGAAGTACGTGTCACACTCATCGCGGGTGCACTTGCGGTCCCCGGGGTTGCGGGCGCCGCCGCAGCAGTTCCCGTTCTGCAGCTCTCCGTTCGCGTTCTGCATGGACAGGATCTCCAACTCGAACTGACCCGAAGCTCCGCACACCTGCGACCGAGACAGGCAGGAAGGTCAGCACGGGAGAAAGTTGCTGGCCCCAAGGATGTAGGTCCCCGCCCGCCCCGACGAGCGTTCGGCGGGCGCCAAGGGAAAACAATTTCTGCAAAACTAGATTGAAGGATTCAACAGGATTGAGGGGCAGAGAATTCACAAATGCGCAAAAAACTAGACGACTGCAGAGATTGGGAAGGAGGTAGGCACCAACAGAGCAAAAGCACTCTGCCCGTCCAAGAGGGGTCATCCTTCCGAGGCCCGAGGCTCTTCTGGCGGACCTGGAGCCCCAGCGCCCTAGGTGCAGCCTCTGGGGCGCAGGGCCGGGCAACCCGGCGTCTGAGCGCCCGCGTTTGGGGCGCCGCGAGGGAAGGGAAGGGAGAGGACGACCGGGAGAGAGGCCCGGCGAGAGGCTCCTACCTTGGCTCGCAGGGCGCAGAGCAGGGCGAGCAGGAGGCTCAGGGGGCGCCCGGGCCGGCCGCGCGCCCGTGGGGACCGCATCGCTGCGCCGCGCGCCGCGGGTACTCGGGACGCCGCCGCCGCTGCTCGCGCTGAAGCTCCCGCCCGTGCCACCGTCGCCGCTGCCCCTGCGGCCGCCGCGTCCCGGCTCTAATATACTCCGCGGATTGGAGCATGCACGACTGGAAAACAACACCACTTTTCAAAAGCCCTTTCAAGAGCTGCCGGTTCCAGAAGGCAAAGAGCCCGGCCTCCTTTTATTATTCTGATCGCTTCTTTGAGACGCTCCCCCTCCTCTTCACCTCCCGGCTTTCTTTCCTTCTCTCGCGCTCCCCTTCTTTTATTATTATGATTATGCGCAGCCTTTTATTCCCTTTCAGATCAGCTGCATGGAAAGGGGGGAGGAAGGGTAGGAAAAAAAAATCCGAGCGAGCTTGCGGGCCGGCTGCAGGTAACACAATGACGCGTGCCCGCCCGGCTCTCGAAGAGGGACCCGGAGAGCCCGTCTGGGAGCCGCGGTCCGGGCTGGCCACCTCTACCCAGCACGTCCGCCAAGGCGCATGCGCGTTTATTAATATTCATGAGGGGCGGGTCCAACTAGGACACGCCCCTCTCGATTGAAGGGGAGGGGAGTGCGGAAAAGAACTTGGAAGGCACGGGGGGCTCGGGGACGTGCAGGGTGGCG
Source organism: Dolichotis patagonum (assembly GCA_004027295.1). Lineage (NCBI taxonomy): Eukaryota > Metazoa > Chordata > Mammalia > Rodentia > Caviidae > Dolichotis > Dolichotis patagonum. The sequence continues at coordinate 94,192 of PVJX010003285.1, read as the reverse complement.
GAGCGTGCTAGGGCCACACGCGGACCCCGCCCTGGGGAGTTCGGGCGGGCGCGCGGGTAGAGCACGGGACGCTCCCTCGGGGTCGGCAGTCGGGGCCCCAGGTGTAGGCGCCGGGCGCTGCCGGAATGGGCCGCTTCCGCCTTCCAGACCGCCGGCGTCAGCTGCGGCTCTCGCCCCCGGAGGAGGTCCCGCCCGCGGCAGCTCGGCCCGCTTCCCGGGGCGAGCGAGCGGCCGCGCGGAGCGCTGTGCTGGCGGCGGCGAGGCGGGCGCACTTGCCGCCGTCTGCTCGCCCGGCGGAGGCGAGCTGGGCAGACATTGCTGGGAACTTTGCACAACTTTCCCGGAGCCAGGCTGGCCGCAGATTCGAGGGAAAGCCTCGGCCGCGCGCCACCCCTTCCGAATCCAAGTCTGCAGAACCTCAGAAGGCTCCTAACTTCCTCTGCAAACCAGGCGGGGGCGAGGGCGGCGGGCACGCTGAGGCCCCACCAGGCTTGCGAAGGGCGGGCAGCAAAGTCGGGGGCTTGGGCACCCCGGGCCGCAGTGCCGGGATTGCACCTGTAGGCGGCCTCCGAGCCCCTCTCTGGGTGACAAGAGGTGGGCCTGGAAAGGACCATCTCACCACGCTTCCCGCTGCTGAGTTGGGCTTCTCTGGGGTGGCAGTGGAAACTGATGCCATTTTCCACCTCGAGGTGGGCCTTGCAATTAGCAGTGACACCCTTGGTCATAATCAAAGTCAAAGGAAGCCCGCGGGCCGGCCGAAGCCTCTGCCAGCCTATCTCCAAGCAGGTTTGCTTCTGGTTTAAGGGGAAATCTTTAACAAAACAGACATGAGGGGTGGGCAGAGGTTTAGCCCTTAAATTGGGTATGTCCTGCAGAAAAGCGTGACATGAACTGTTTCCCTGGGTCAAGGTAAACTAGGTTCCAGCGTGCTGAGTTAGGAGCGCATAAAAAGGCAGGTGTGTGTAGTAATCCACTTACTGCATTTGAAGAGAAGCTAAACTATGAGCGATCTTTTCAGGGCCAGATATTCTGGAATACAAAAGCAGCTGATTTCTTTACACCAGTTCAAAGCTACCAAGGGTGGTTTAGTAACCGTGGCAGCTGAACAAATCAACACACCTGAGAAAGATACTTTCTTAAAGGAAATAGGCCCCATCTTGAGCATTCCTGAGACAATTCACATTTGGGGAAGGACATAGCCAAGAACAGAACAGGTTTACAACTGGTCATGTTAGCTGGTTGAGGCAGCAGGCACCTGGGTATTTTCTCTTGCTGTGGCCTGGTGCCTCCCCAGACTGCCCAACATGCAAGGCGTCCAGTAATCAGGAACCCTGCTGACTTTGCTGGCCAAAGTTTGTGTAAACACCAGCCCCCCACAAACTTTCTACTCAGTCTCCCAGTTGGGGTGCCTCCAGTAGTGCTCTGGGCCACATGGGAGCCAGGGTCAGCTGCAGTCCTCTGGCAGATGGAGCCCAGATGATGAACAGGAAAGAGAATAGATTTCTGACAGGTTTAATCAGAGGGTCTGACCCACTAACAAAACACTAAAACACAAAATCATCATGTTCTCATAGCAGAGTCCCTCACCCTTTATGAGCCTGGGAACCCCATTTAAAGAAGATGATTGTGGGCTATAGGGGATTCTTTTAAAAATTTCAGTTGGGGCTCTTCCAGAGTCGGGACTCCCCCAAAAAGCCAGTTGCCTTAGGGTAGCAGGCATGGAGTGGAAGCTCATCCACCACTTCCTCAGCGCTGCCCTGGGGAATGGGGAACTGGGGCTGAGGTCTGAAACGTGGAGATTCCCCCCGGCCTTGCCTTAGCTGCCTTTGAACCTCACCTTCCAACTGTAAGCAAATGTCCCAGAAAAATGTTCTGTAAAGAATGTCTTAGGCATCACAGGCACACCTGAGAGAAAAGGAGAGGGCATCTCTTGGACTGTTACTGTTTGGTCCATGCCACATGATCTAATTACAGCCATCCTCAGATAACTTTCAGGAAAGAAAAAAAGGCCTTCATTCTCTTTACCCACAAAGCTTGCTGTACATTTACTGAGTCATCAACATACAGCAGCCTGGAGTCCCCCCCCAAAGGAATTAAGAAGAGCCATTCAACTTGACTATATTTAAAAATCATTGAATCAGCTGAAGTCTGGTTAATCAGGACTGTGATAAAAATCAGCTAATCAATAGTGGTTGAGAACTATTGCATGTAGCAACACAGGTAATTTTTTTAAAAAATCATGGTGTGAAATAAGTCAGATGTAAAGACTGTAACCTATATGGATTGATTTATATGAAGCTCTGCAACAGGGAAAACGAGTCTATGGCAAGAAAAAAAAACCACAAAAATTATTTTGGGGGGAGGCAGAGATTGCTAGGGATTTCTTAAGGTTCTTCTGAGGGTGAGGTAATGCTGTCAATCTTGATGGGAGATTGGGATGCATGCATTTGTCAAAATTCATTAACTGGTATATTTAAGATTGATGTATTTCATTGTATGTTCGAAAGAGAAAAAGATTGTAAATAAATATTCCCTCAAAGTCACCTGTGTGAATATAGAAGCATTTATGGCAACAGGTGATGCCTGCAACTTCATGCATAAAAATGATCAATTAGAAAGCATGGTGAGGTGGATAAACTGTGTGCTAAAACAATAGGAAAGGGTTAAGGGGGGCATGTAGGCAGCATACTGGTGCCCGCTGAAAAATTATTTCAAATTTCTATCTGAAAATGCTCATAAAAGATTGAGGGAAATATTTACATGCTAGGGACTATGGCCAGGTGCCAAGAATACGATGACGGTGCACAGAGGTGAGCACCCCGGAGAGCTTTATTTGTAAGAACTGGTGACAGCATCAGTTATAGTAATGAAGAAAAAGAATGTAGGCTTTATCCTTACTGTTTTTTTTTCTAATTCTTTTTCCTTGTTTGAGCACTGCAGAAAATGCAAGCTCATGTGTCATACTCCACGGGGAAGATACCTTTCTGTACCGCCCTCTTACCGGAACCAAAGGGGACCCCTATGTCCTGCAACTGGACCTCTCACGCCCATTACCACCCCAATGACTTGGTCAAGCCTCCCATGGGAAACTGTCTGAATGTGCAACCATCACCGTGGTTCTCATTCTTCCATATTTCAAGAAATTCTGCATGAAAAAATAATCTATGCACCACAAATTAGACATTAAAAGTCAGGTTCAAATGACAGCCCCCACAGCCACCCAGGCCACGAGTTTATTCAAGAATAAATTGGGTAGATGCAGCCATAGTTTTTTTCAAAGCTTTGTTTTACATACACAAGAAATCTGAATTAATGTTTTGAAACCAAAACCATGAATTTCTTGTATTATCAAGAGTAATTTTCTGTGGGCTCATTTTGTTGTTCTGGTTTTGCCTTGAGCTCAAATATTTATAATTTTGCCCACCCTACCCCAATCCTGTGTCATGGTCACTGTCAGGGTAATTTGTCCACATCTCCTTTAATAAACCAATCACAGAAGTTACCAAAAACCCAAGATGCAAAATCCAGGAACTATGGGATTAATATCCACATTTTACTTTTTTGAGTTAAGAACAAATGTTTGTGATTTTTTACAGTTCTATTGGCGCTGCAGGGTAGGGACATGGTCCCACTTATAAAACATACTCTTCGTATAGTTGAGTATTTTTTGAAAAGAGGAAAATCCCAGGTGTAAGTTGCTGTTAAATTGGCTTTCTCAAAAACAACTGGAAGTGACTCAGCTGCCCTCCTTCTGGCCATGCCAGTGTCTGCTTTGTGAATGACACCTGAATGACCTGACCCATGGACATTCTGGGATAGCTATTCTTCCTTTAAAAAAAAAAAACAAAAAAACCTAAATCGGTCCATTTGTACAGTTGACCGATTCAAATGCAGCCAACAATTTTCTACAATTGTAAAATGTGACTGAGTCCTTATAAGCCTCTGTATCTCCTAAAAGGCACTGGAAATTACACTTCCAGGAACAGGTAGCATTTGGAAAGTACCACAAGCCAATGAACTCCACAAGCACCTTTTCATCTCACTTGCACCTGATTTTTCAAACAAATGTAAAATCAAATCTGCCTCCAGATTAAAAAAAAAAATAGTGGTTGGCTGGAACCAAGGTGAAGAGAGTTAAAAATATTTAGTTGTCTAAGAAAATTTCAGAACATAAGTTAATGTGAGAAGCAAAGACAAGCAATTCCACCTGCTAAGGCCATGAAACCAACAGGACTTCAAATCACAGTATTTCATGTTGCGGTTAATGGTCCTCAATAAATTACACGGCCGTGTCTGTGTTTGACACTTGTGCTCTCAAGCCAGTGGTTTCTTTCCTAATGGCTTTCTCCAAGATAGAAGTTACAAGGAACATGGAAAATTGATGTTTACATTTTCATTTGAAAGGTAAATGGTTAATTTTATTGTTTTATGCTGAGTTTTTAAAGAAAGATAAAGGAATGTTTCAGCACAGAATTATCAGCATGATATAAATTTTCAGATCTTTAGATATTAATCATAATTTGGTTTATTGACACATGGATTTTTATCAGCATCAGTCAGAAAGGATTTCAGAACACCAGCAAAGATTCTCTTTATTCTGGAGGTACATAAAGGTAAGGCACAGGAAACTTAGAATGACTATGAAGCTGAAAGTTTTATCTCCAAACGGTGATTACTTTATGCATTGAAAAAACAGATAAAAACTAGAAAAGTAGCTACACTATTTCAGCATGCTTGAAATTTATGTGAAGAGGGGCTGAGTCTTTATCAGACCACACATATAATATGCTTTAATAGTGTCATTTGGTTGCTAAGAAGGGTAGGGCTCAGTCTGAGACTGTATTTCGAGAAATGTAGGAGCTTGGCAATCAGAGAAAAACCATACTCCCTGCGTATCTTGCACTAGCCCTAACACAGCTGGAGGGCTCTATTCAGGCCTGGAAACTATTTTTTTTAATTGTGATAAAAGACACAGACCATAAAACTTACCTTACCATTTTTCAGTTTAGTAGTGTTCAGTATATATGCTTTGTTATGCAAGAATCTCTAGAACTTTTCATCTTGCAAAACTGAAACTAAGCCTATTAAATAGCAACTCCCTTTTTCCCTCTCCTTCCTCCTGGCACCTGGCAGCCAAAGTTCTATTTTGCCTCAATTTGACTATTTCAGGTACCTCATGTATGTGGTTTTGTATTATGTCTTTTTTGTGATTGCTTCACTACATCTAGCATAGTGACCACCAGATTCATCCATGTTGTAGCATGTGTCAAAGTTCTCTTGCCTTTTGAGTTGAGTTCCATTATATAGTTAGGTCACTTTTTGTTTATTCACTTGTTGTTGGACTCTTGAGTTAACCTTTTGGCTGCTGTGAATAATGGTACTATAATGTAACTGTGCAATTATCTGAGACCATGCTTTTAATTCTTTGGGTATTTATGGGAACCACTTTTAAGAGTAATATTGACCAACTGGGTCATGTCCAGAAAAGGGCAGGGAAAGGTCTAAAGATTAGATCTTTAAGCAGAGCAATTAAAGGATTTGGAGGATCTGTTTGGAGAAGCTCTATAGAGGTATAGCTGCTGCCTGCAGCATTGGAAAGACTGACTGGAAATGCTGCAAATGGCAGATAAGGCTCAGTGCCTGGGGTTACAGGGGATTTTATTTTGACTCAATCAAAAGACAAATTATGTTCCCTTAACGAAACAGGAGTATGTGAGACCCCTTTGGGGAAGGTAGTTAAACAGAGACTGCTCAAGACCATTAGCAGCAGAGGAGAGAGCTGTCCTGTCCCAGATGGGACATGGAGCCTGGTGATTTCCACTCTAAATGACACAGAGGTGGTCATCATAGCCTTGGTCTTGTTACTCTGACCCTTGCTCTTCTAAGTGCAGTCTGAGAAACAATGACTTTGGCATCACCTGGAGGCTTGATAGACATTGAAAATCTCAAGTGCTTGTTCCAGAAAGCCTGCATTAGGGTCCCCAGGTGATTTGCATATACATTAAGGTCTGAAAAGCCCTGATTTAAATTCATCAAATACTGGGACGCTCTACTCTTAGGTAGGAGTTATCAAATGACCTTACACTGAATAGTCTCAGCCAAGATAATCCATGACCAGTCATCCTCTAGCTGACCTAACAGCTGACCACAAGCCACAGACGAATGAGCAGGTCCAACTGAAATCAGCCTGATAGGTTTGGATCAGCAGAATCTTCCAGCCAATCCATAGACTTGCGAAAAATAATGTTTGATTCTTTTAAGTCAAGTTTGGGGCTGGTTCGTTGTACAGCACTATTGTAACAATAGATAACTGATACAGCCTCTGTGGGGGGAAATTTTAAAAATACAAACAGGGCCACTACATTTTAGCTTGTAGTCATTCAGTGAATGGTAATTACGACTAGTAAATTTCTGTGAGCTACATGGAGCCTAGGGTAACCAAACCTAACAGCCTCCACTTGAGAAAAAAGCTGAAATGTGATCTAACGTGTTTTTATAGAAATCTTGCATCTGCTCTAAATTATCTTAAATAAGTTATCTGCAGGCTCCTCTAAATCCTGATAGAGACTCTGGCAGCTTCTCCTATTCGACCTACTGACTAGATTGACCAACACTCCCCCTTTAATAAATACTAACTGTTTCGCACAGTGGAGCATTCTGGCAGCTAGTAAACTAAATTACCATGAGCTTGTGCAATTCTGTTCTATGAAGGGTGGAATGTTACACTTTCCAATAGTCAGTTGGGTGGGTTCTCAAACCTGTAGATGCCAGTTGTACTTGTTATTGTAATTACATCATTTAAGGCTCTATTACAGAAACCAATGAAATATGAGTGCTAAAAGAAAGATGTTGCTTCTGTGCAAAGTAAGTTGAGCATAACCTGATCAAAATGAGTAGCTAATATTAAATTCTTGCAGAATGTGCACAAGACAACTTTAAAGAATATGGAAATGTCTGAGAAACGGGATTCTGCATTCAGATTGCTTTCTAAGTAATCCAAGTTAAGGATAAAGAAGTATTAAATGATGTGTTATAAGTGTGAGAGGATGCAATTTTGGCAACTTACAAAGCTTTTGTTTTAGATCAAGAGATGGACAAAAACTATCCTTTCATAGGTTTTATGTTAAGCTAAAACACTTTTGCATCAAGTTTTATAATTCTATTTTTAGTGACTGTTTTTTTGATTAACCAATTACCAGTGATGATTGCAACTAATAGAACAAAACTTGAAAAGGTTTTATTCTATTACTGGAACCTGGATAAGTGCCTAACATATACCTGGAACACTATTACTAGTTGCTGTATAAATTTGTTGAATGAATCACTTGTAAATTTCTGGCAATATATACGATAACCAAACTAGACATGTTTTCACACATCAGTGTGTTTTAATATTAACTTTAAAAATAAGTAACTTAGAAGCCAAAGGAATGGATTAACGTAGTAGTAAAACCTCTTTAAATGTTGCTTCTTTATACTCAATCTTTACCAAAGGCTGAAATTACAGACTTTGGCATTATTGATGTATCAGAATCACAAGGAGTGTTTGTTAAACTATAGGCTGTGAGGTTCCCATCACCAATCTTTCATTTAGTAAATTTGAGGCAGGGCCCTAGAATTTACATTTCTAACAAGTTCCCAAGTGATGCTTCTCCAAGGAGCAAATTATGAGTCTCTTACCTCATATATCCTGAAAATAAGCGGTTACTAAGCTCATCTGCTCTGGTAATAAGGCCAGCTGTTCACAAACTAAAAGAGCATGACCTTTTGCTTACTACCAAAAAAGAAAATAGAAAAGCAGAATTACAGAGAAGTTACTGTGAAAGCAGCTAGAATGGCCAGGAGTTCTACAAATCCTTCTTCACAGCTTTCGTAAGCATACTGGATTTATCTTCTTTATAGAGCTCAAAATTCACTCTTTGAGGTATACTGTTCTATGAGCCTTAACAAAGATATACAGTCCTATTATCACCACCACAATCAAGACAAATACCCATCACTACCAAATCCTAACATGCTATGCATGGAAAGCAAGCCTTCCCTAGGTGCCCTATAACTGCCCTTTCTAGAAAGTTACAGAAGGGGAATCAAACAGTATGCAGCCTTTTGAGTCTGGCTTTCTTCACTTATTGTAATACATTTACCACTCATCCATGTCGTATCAATAGTGTGATCCTTTGGTGTTACAACATAGGATGTACCACGATTTATGCATTCCCCCACTGAGAGACATTTGGGTCCTTTCATTTCTTACCGGTTATGAACAGAGCTGCCAGAAGTACATGTATACAAGTTCTTGCACAAACATAATGAAGTGGGACTTCTGGATCATAAGGGAAGTGATGTTTGACTATAGGAAACTGTTAAACTGTTTTCCAGAGTTCCTGCACCATTTTGCATTCTTCCTGGGAGTGTGCAATGGATAAGTAATTCTTTCCAAGCAGCATGAACCACACACACTCCTCAGGTCCTCGACACGCGCACACACACTGTCAGGCTGAGATACCTTTTACTTCAGGGACCTCACTGAGAACCTGCCTCAGCAGGAGCCACTTGGGGAAAGGCCAAGGTCAGAGGTCTGGGAAACCCAGAGAGTCTGAGCTCACCTCCCTGGCCCCTCCCAGCCTTTAGACTCATCTGTTCAGATCTATGTGCCTCCAAATTGTTTAAAGCCTCTCTACCCCACAAGTGTGCAGTCTGCACCCTCCCTCCTGGGTTAGGCTTTGTTGTCAGTTAATGACTTTCAAAAGAGGCCCCTGCCCAAAATGGAGGCTGAGAAAATGCTCTCAGATCAATCCTCAGCAGATACCCCTAGTCACAAAGCTCCTGTAAATCCTTTATTTGCTCCTCCAAACAGCTGCTAGGGCAGCTCCCCACCCCCACTCTGCCCCAATGGAAAACTGAAAGCTATTCATATCATTTAATCCTGCAGAAAATCCTCTTCTCTCCTTCCCTCCCTTCTTACCTCCCCACCCCATCAGGTGCAGCCAGCCTAGGTAAACCTGGGAGGCTTAATTCCTATTCTGGAAAGCAGATGAGAGGTGTTGCGTGATTCCACGTTCTATTCAAGAAACCAACTCTTCCCTAATGGAGAGGATGACACTTGTAATTATGAATAACATTTTCATTTTCCTTTGCTTGGCAATCACTCCAGAAAAGACAAAGAGCAGAGGCAAGAGGAGATGGTTTAGGAGGGTTCAGTCGTCTTTCCATCTATGTATCATTTCCCTTAAGGATCGATGAGATTTTTTACATTTTATCTTAAACATGCCAGAAGAAAACTCTGAGTAGTTAACACTACTGCCAATCATAGCAACATACTGTAGACTTCTCTCCTGTGAGATCTGTTTAAGTTCAAGAAAACTGGCCATAAGATCCTGTGGACATGAAATCTACTCTTTGTTCCAAAAAGTTTTGATATGCAGCATTAGCACTTGCTGTAGACCGGCTCAAGTCTTTCCAGGGTGGGCGAAGACTCCCAGTAAGAATATCATAGTCCCTACAGTTCCAGAAAAACATGAGAAGTTTCATCCATACTTCAAAGAATAAATTCCTTCTAGCTTGTTTTAGGACCCAAGGAGTATTCAAAGAATAAGTGAACCCAGGTGGCTAATTAAGGGTGATTTCTTTATAAGGAAAATTATTATAAGAACGTCACAAAAATCTCAATCCCCTGGTAGGCAGTATTTATTAAACTTCTACTAAATATAGGCTGGTCCAAGAGAAACACTAATGTAAAGTATCCTGGTAGGTTTTGTAGTCATAAGGCAGGTGAAAAAAATATATGTAGTTGGACTATTAAATGTGTAGTCACCGTGTGCAATCTTAGTTGCACATTGGAGTCACCTGGGGAACTTTGGAAATTATTGATGCCTGAGCCCCAGCCCAAGAGAGGCGGATTTAATTGGCCCAGGTTGCATCTTGGGCACCAAGACTGTTTAAATCTTCCAACGTGTAGCTCAGGTTGAAATCCACGGTTTTGTTTGAACACATCATGTGTTAAACCAGTGAATACATTTATTATATTACTACAAGCTTCTCTTCCACAGAAGACCCAACTGATGGAGCCCTGGTCTAGGAATGCCAGGTGACATGAGACTTTAGGATGCAACTAGAATCCAGAGTTGTGTTGAGAGAGAAACTGAAGATAATGCCACATTGCCCCCTACAAGTGGAGACTAATGGACCTGAATAATGGAAGAAACAGAAAAAGTGGGAGAGAGTCTGCAGAACATTATGAGGGCTTGTTTGTTTGTTCAACTGTTTTTTGGCACTGGGAATTGAACTCAGGCTGGTGCTGTGCTGCTGAGCTATGTCCCCTGCCCAAAAATGTGTTTCTTAGGGACACTATTTTGTAGGTTAAAGTTACTTTCATATTTATTTTTTTCTTACAACTATAGAGGGAATAAAGATTAAAAATCAGAGAGACCTGTATGAAAATTCCAGCTCTGCTATTGATTAGCCCCGCAATCTAGTGCAAGTGACTTTACTTTTCAAAGCCTGTTTCTTCATCTGTAGAGTGGAAATAATAACAATACCTTCTTTATTGGGTGGTTGGGAAAATTAAATAATGTATATAAGGCACTTAGCTTGATGAACATGCTAAGCTTTCCATATGGTTTCACTTGCCATAATATTATCATCCTTATTGTCACTGTGATTGTTGGCAGGGCGTGGAGACCTAACCTCAATCAAGGGCTATCTGAGATGGAAAAGTGAGTGAAGTGTATTTTGGATGAACAAAATAGAAAATTTTTTTTTTTTTAAATCCAGAAACCAGAGCCAAAGAAACTCATGAAAAAATGATTGGTCCACTTGAACTCTAAGTAGTTTCATTTATTTAAGGAGTTAATTTATACAGGGATTATATATATAAATTAAAAACTTGTTGGATTGATTCTGAGTTGGGGTGGAAGCATCTAGAATAGCAGTAACAGAGATTCTTGAATGAGGCTCGGGGTGGAGGGAGGCTAAGGTCAGGGACAGAGCTGAGTCCCGGGCTTGAGTGAGTTACAGCTGGGAGAGAGGAGATGGCTGAGGGTGGAGAACAAGGATCCCTGGCACAGGCTGTGCATTTGAGATGTCACATGTGACAGTCATAAGTAATAACGGGAGGCGAGGGCAGTAAGTCCACATAGTCTCAAACTGAGGAGGCTGGTGAAGAGTTTGATCTTCTCTCAGGCTCCTCTTGAGTTTTCTGGCTCTGAAACCTACTCTTCTTTCGAGCTGCCACGGGAAGCATGACAAGGCTGGCAGGAATCAGCCAGAGTTCCTCCAAAGATCAAAGGTAATGTGTCCTGTTGCTTTTATGGCCTCAGACAAGGCACAGGTGATTTCCACCCTCCTTCTCATTGTGAACAAGGTCCCGGGCACTCATCCACTGCGCTCTGGGAGTGTCCTTCCTGCAATTTACAAAGTCCTTCCGGGCTGGCCTCCCAGAGAGATGCTAGGAGGTTTCCTGAGGTCCTTCTTTCTTTACACTTGTCATATTAAGTATGCATACAAATCACCTTGAGGAGTTGTTTTACAGATTGGTGCCCTTCCCCAGTGTGACTCAGCAAGTTATGGGAAGTGGGAGAATTTGCTGGGTAACAAGTTTCCAAGGGCAGCTGCCGGGGGGCTTATGTCCATACATTGAGCAGACCTGACCTAGTCTCTGCTGCTCCCCAGGCTCTGGATCCTTGAGTGTGGGCTTTGCTTATCTCCTAGGGAACAGGTTGAGCTACTTATGAATTCTCTAGGGGGATTCTAGTTCAGATTCCTGCCTCAGAGGCAGCTTCTCAGCAGAACTTTATCAGTAGGACTCCATGGCTGGTTGTTTGACAGGTGATTTTGTGGGAGCCAGCATGTGTGAGGTTGACCACCTGTGTCCACTCTAGCCCATCTAAGCACATGAGATAGGATTTGTAAGATGGGAGCCAGGTGTATCAGAATTTTAAATTTAAAGAGTGCCATTTTATTTTTCAGTACTGGGGACTGAATCCAGGGCCTTTGCAGTGAGCTACATCCCCAACGCTTTTAAAAATTAAAAAAATTTTTTTTGAAACAGAGACTCTCTAAATCACTAAATTGCCCAGGCTGGGTTCAAACTTACACCTCCTGCCTCATCCTCCCAAAGCACTGGGATTATGTGTTTTTGATTTTGCACCTGGGGAGTTTTTGAGGCGGAAGACAACCTCCTCCTAAAGATATTTTTTGAGAATCTCCTCCACAGTGCGGAGTTTCCTTTGATCTTTGCATCTCAAAACCAAAACTTTCCACAAGGGTTCCTTTTGTTTCTCAATCTGCCAGGATGACATTTTCAGTTTGATTTGACCCTAACTCACTGTTTTTCTCAACTTCATAAATAGCACTTATAAAGTATATAGATGTCTTTTTAAAAGAGCAACATGTAATCTGAATGTTTGGCCAAAACAAAGCCAGGTTAACAATAGTCCCTTTTTTTTCCCCTATGCATGTGGATTTTTGGAGTCTGGTTACCAAACTAAGTCTAAAGTTGCCTTCGTTCTTTCAGACTCAAAGGTTTCCTGATGAATGGCTGAGCTGAGAAATCAGCAGCCTAGAGTTTGGTATAAACAAGTCATCTTAACTCCTGTTTGGGGTCTGCAATTGCTCTGCTAGGTGAGAAGCCTCAGGGTAGAATGGCCTCACCTAACCAGTCTCCTTCTGGGACCACTGTCCCAAGCCTGAATTGAGGGAGGCCTGGTGTCCTCACATAAAATGATGCTTCTCGAGCAACAACTGGAGTTAAATTTGATCTCTAGCTTTTGAAGCCAGAAACTGTTCATGTGTGACTTTAAAGAAAACTGTGATTTTTTTTTTCCTCGAGCAAAGCTGAAACTTGAAGGCAGTATTCTATTAAAAACAGACAAATAATTCCCATTCCTTCCTGGTCCTGCCTATTGTTTTCCTAAGTTTGTTTGCATTCCCAGGTTGAATCCTCCAGAGAGAAGGTCCTGGCCACTGCTGTCCCTGGAGGTTGACTGTCTCTTAAGGTCCTTTGGGGAACACATCCTGTTTGTCTGAGACGCATGGGGAGGATATGGGAGAAGGTCTCCTTTCTTGCCCGTTTAGAGAGCCCTTTTATTTCCTCCCCATGTTTTGTCTATAGACAGCTTCAGTCTTCTTAAGAGCTGTTCTAGGAAGAAGTGTTGGTCCAGAGCCAATGTTGCTTATAGACAATAAGTGGTGGACTATGGGCTTGGTGTAAGGGACCTAAGACCACGCTCAACAAGTAATTCCTGCATCCCTCAGACATCCACATGGAACGCAATTAACTGACACTGGTAGTGTGCCTTTCCATGCCGACTGTGGGCGGTGCCCTGTGTGCTACCCACGTATCAATGAAAGCCTCTGTAATTGCATGACCCTGGTGCCTCTTCCCCAAGGACCCTTGGTGTGCTCAACATTCTTTGTTCTGCCATTCTGTTAATTAGACCTGGGAAGCTAGAGGCATCACAGCACGCATTCCCAACTCAAGAGCTGATTTTTCTTAGCCAGGCATCCTGATGCACAATTTTAATCCCAGAACTCTGGAAGGCTGAGGCAGGAGGATTGTGAATTTGAGCCTAGGTAGCCTTGGCAATTTAGGGACTTAGCAAGATGTTGTGTTAAAGTACAAAATAAAAAAGGCTGAAAGTCTAGCTCAGTGTGAAGTCCCTGGGTTCGATCCCCAGTAACACACACACACACACACACACATATACATTGCTTTCTTTTAAAATTAAAATATTCTGGAAACAGAGACATGAAAATGTAACCTTCACGTGATTGGACTTTTTTTCTGAGGGCCGAGTACCCGTGGCCTGGACAGAGAGAGCAGTGCACTTTGATTATAGCCCTCTCTCTGTGGAGGGTGTAGATTCTTGCCAGTAAATACAGAGGCTGTTGGTTCTGCACATACGTAACCTTGTGCTTGCTGAGAAACTTTCTAACTGAGAATTAATGAGAGAGGAAACAATTTTTTTCAGTCCGAACATGAAAGAGCCACTGCTGATTAGAAATATCCAGGAAAGAATCCCATCTCTTAAGCTTTACACTGAAACCCCTAAAACCCCTTTCCCAGCACAGTCCAAAGACAAACGGGCAAGTTGTGTTATTTCCAAGTTGACTTTTCCTTAGGGAAAACTGGTGATGTCCAAGGCTGGCAGACACAGAGCTCTGCTCATTCTGATAAAGATAGGAACTTTAGGCTAGCAAAAAAAAAAAAAAAAAAAAAAAAAAAAATCCAAATAAACAGATTTTCAAACAAACCAGCTTTCCTTTTGGTAGCTGAAAAGGAAACCCCACATCCAGGAGAAATGCAGATCAAAGCAAAGTCTTCAAATGATGCAGAAACACATAAAATAACAAACAAGCCTGGTGGGAAGAGGGAACTTTTTGTAAAAGAAGAGGCCTCTTCATATTACACTGAAATTGAGTGCAAGATTTCAAGCAAAGATACATGAGTTGGGAATACAAAGCTATAGTTTCTTTTCCCTTTTCTGGGGCTGAGGGTATACTTTTAATAGGTCACACTGGAAGCCACTAAAAGCAGCAGACAAAAGATTGGCCCTTTGTTGGAAACCTTGCCTCTTTTACCTTTTGCAGTTGCCTTTGCCTCTCTTTCTTGCTAGAAAATAGAAAGAATAATTAGTCCATTTTGGCTGTAAAAGTGGACCCCGAATTACCCTGGTCTCTAAGCATTCCATGTCAAAGCTGAGCCTTTTTTTTTTTTTGTTGTTGTTGTTCTTGAAAACTCAGTTCTATTTATAAGTGTTCTCAACTGAGGTACAGCATTTAAACTGCAGATGCAATGGTATTTTAATTCAGAGGCCGTCATTTCCTGCTTGTTAAAATTTGTTTGGGCTAACCTCTCAGATGGATCATAGTTAGCAAGGTACAGAGCCAGTCTTAGGATATTTTCCCCTTGGGAATTAAGCCCATTTCTATCATTTCTCTGTTGATAGGTGCTGAGTGGCTACTGAAGGTGGAAAACATGGTTGGATGCGATTGCTCCCTATTTAAAATTCAAATTTGCAGTCATTGTTGAGTGCTTTATACTTTTTGAGAACTACTGGAATGGGTGCTTATGGGTTTTAGAGTCCTCTGTAAAAACCTTAAGATGTTAAGTGGGCATTTCACTGCGTTTTCAGCCTGGGTGTTTCCTTCATTTGGAAAGGGGTGATGATTGTCAGCTTTGGGTAATTTTCAGTAACATGTCTCTCAGAACTGTATTAGCATTGCTTTGGAGAGTTACCTGGGGCTGTTCTTCAGAGGAGAATTTTGGGTTGCTGCATATGTTTATCTTCAAATACATTGGCTATTGTCGGGTTGTTCTCTCCGGTTGTTACTCGTTAGGTTCCTGCCATGGTGGAACCATTGTGTGTCCTATTGTTTCATAGTCTTCCTAATGTGATTAGCATACTTTCACATTTTAAAACAAGTTTTGGATAATTGAGAAATGGTGTTTTGCTTACAGTGATACTTCCATGATTACCTGTGAACTTGGCTGCCTGTACAGAAGTTATTCATGGGATATTTGGATATCCTCTTTAGTGACTCACATCTTTTACCCATTTTTTTCCCTTTTACATTGTTTGTCATTTCTTAAAGATTTATAGGAATGATTTAAATATTCTGGACAGAGATTCTTTATCATTCCAAGGATCAGAAATATCCTCTTTCTACTGGTACCTTGACTTTTTCACTTTTTGTTTTTTGCCTTTTTTCTTTTCTTTTGTCTGTTTGTTTTTCTTTTGAGGTGGGTCTCAATATGGTACCCAAGCAAGGACCTAACTTGTGGTCCTCCTCTCTCTACCTCCTGCATAGGTGGGATTACCTTATGCACTACCACACCAGACCAGACTGTGCTGTGTCAGTTTTTAATGGTAGCTTTTGAGAGATAGTAACATTAAATTTCATTGTAGTTTAACTTATTGATCTTTCATTGATGACTTAGGTTTTATGGTGTTTGTTAGGAAAATCTACCTTACCTTCAAATCATAAGCAGATTCTTTTCCATTGCTTACTCTGTATTAGGCTCTTCAACTGCCTGAAATAGTCTTGTATATGACATAAGGCAGGGACAGCAGTTAATAAGCTGCCCTCCAGCCTCACTGATACATAGGCCACTGTTTTCTCAGCAATCTATGCTACCTCTTCTGCTACGTGTCACATGTTCTTGTATCAATGGGATTGTTTAGAGGATATTTGTTCCGTTCCACTAATCTTTGCTTATCCCTATGCCAACACAACACTGTATTACTCACTGTCATTATGTACAAAAGTACTTGGTAGGATGAGTTTCTCCATTCATCCTCACTCCTCCCTTTTAAAATTGGCTTGGCTGTCTTGGGTCTTTGTTTCTGCATATAGATTTTATAACCTGATTGTCAAAATCCATTAAAAACTGTGTAACTACTTTCACAGGAATTACATTTAAATTGCATTTTAATTTGCAGAGTGATGATTTTACAATTTTAAATCTTCCCATGTGTGAACATGGTAGTTTGTTTTATTTATTAGTTATTTGTTAAAGGTTGGTTGATAAAATATTTGCCTGTCTTTTGTTAGATTCCTACAACCCTTATATTTTTTTTTGCTGTCCGTTTTTGTTTGCAGCTAAGAATCCTCATGTATGTATTTATATCTATTTCCTAATTTGTATCTAGGGAGCTGTGCTTATTAGCTTTTTGTCACTGTATTGGTTAGGTTTTCTAGGAAAAGACAACTAAATAGAATATCAGTTATGCAAGAAATTTTGGCTTACAGGGTGAGAGGTGGGAGAGTTCACAATGGCCACCTGTGAGCTGGAAAGTCCAGTAGCTGGTCAATTCAAGAACCTGGAAGCTGCAGAGCGAGAGGGACCAAGGATACAGCAATAGTCCAAGTCAAAGGCCTGGAAGCTCCTCCCAAAGGCCTCGTTGGTGTGAATATGGATTGGAAGGCTGATGAAACTAGAGTCTAATGTCCGCAGACAATGGCAGTGAAACATGTACCCACTCAAACCAAACAAGCTCTTCAAACACATGCCCACTTCCTCCTTTCCCTTTCCTTCCAAACAGGCTGGAAGCCTCCAGCCCAGGTGAGTGTTACTGCTCCAGTTTGCTGACCTACGCGCCAGTCATCTCTGGAAACACCCCAAAGACACGGAACCCTCAGAACTCGGCTAGGCCCTTCTAAATCTAGCCAAGTTGACATATCACAAGCAGCAATCACAGTCACCATGTCAAAATACCTGAGAAAAACAATTTAAAGGAGGAAAGGTTTAGTCTGGCTCATGGTTTCAGATGGGCAGCTGGCTGCTAGACTTGTGTTGAGGAAGAATTGTAATGGTGGGAGCAGGTGGAGGGCAGAGCTGCTCACATTATGGTTGCTGGGAAGCAGAGGGAGAAAAGCTGGGGATATTGGGTTTCCCTCTTCCTTTTCAATGTTTTAAGCTTTTTGTTTTAGTCTCTCAGTTGGTGCTGCCCACATTCAGGGTGGGCCTCCCACCTCAATTTGCTATCCCACATACCGATTGTCTCTGGAGACATCCTCCAAGACACAACTACAGAGGTGTTTTACTAATTTCCTGGATGTTTCTGAATCCAGTGCAGTTGATAATCAAGATTCAACATCACAACAGCTGTGTAAAATACAGTCTTGTTTCTGCATCTCATACTCTTGCTGTGAAGCAAAGACAGACGGAACAATGGGAATACACAGGCATCCTGTGGAGATGTGCCTGTTATTGCCAGAGTTAGTTGATGCTGATAGGATAGAGGCCAAAAGAGGTCCCAAGCAGATAGGCCAGTCAGAGAAGATCTCATGCAAGAGGTGAGTTGGAAAGGTGAGCAGCATTTTGGTTAAGAGATGAAAAATAAGCTGAAGAAAGCTTATAAACACAAATTCATTCAAGTCTGGGTGACACAGGGTTGAGGACAGTGAGAATGAAGTTTGTGGCAGTTGACAATGGCTTTGAGTATCTTTTATACTTTCTGTTCTCCAAGAAGCCTTCCAAAGCTGGAACACAGTTTGGACTTAATAGTGAGACTGTTCTCTTTCTACAAAAAGGCAAGTTAAGCAGGAAAAGTAAGCCTACTTCATGATACAGCTTCTAAACTCATTTTGATTCAGAGGTGGGTATGAGCTGAGATAAAGCAGTTTTTCTGCATAAAATCAAATGGATTCAGGATAAGTTTTTAGAATTAGAATTTAGAGAAGGCATCAATCTCAAATATTAAGAAAAAAAGTTCTAGGGATTGGCAAAAACAGATGGCCCAAGGACTATTCCACAATATGTCTTCTTTTTACCTTTATTTTATTTCTGTTAAAAGCTTTGTATATATGTATGTGTAATATAGTTTTATTTTTTAATGGTTGCACAAAAACCATAAAGGTTGTAAATATTAATATGTACCATATAATGTTTTTACACAGTTATACCTTGAGTAATATATAATTTGAGTTAAATATATCTCAAACACCTTGTGGTGAAAACTTTAAAAATACCTTCTTTTTGCTTTGAGAACTATATAATACATAATTGCTATTTATGATAAACCTAAATTTCTTATTCTTATCTAACTATAATGTTGTACCCATTAATCAACCTTTCCTTAGCTTCGAAGTAACTTATTACCTGGAGTTTTCAATGTTTTTTTGTGGGGAAGGGAAGGGAGTTTCTGAGGTCACATGGCAGTGGTACCAGTTAGGGTTGATGGAGAAATATGAAGGTATCCCTGATCATGTTAGCTTTCTGTTGTTGTAACAAAATACCCGAGGATAACAATTTAAAGGAGGAAAGGTTTATTTTGGCTCATTCTGTTGCTATGGTCTATGGTGAGGTGGTCTATCCTGGCAGAAGAGTGGAGGACTGGTAGATAAGCTGCTCAACTCATGTTGGCCAGAAAGCTGACAGAAGGGAAGAGGCTCAGAATAAGGTAGAATTTTCCAAAGTCACATCTGCATAATGCTTTGCTTCCAATTCATTCCTCCCTCCTAAGTTTCTGTCACATCCCCTTAATGCCATCAAATTATGGATTCATTGATGGACTAACCCACTGGTGAAATTAAAACTCCCATGATCCAACAACTTCCAAAAGCCCTCCCCTCTGAATATATGAGTCTTTGAAAGGACAGTTTAGATTGAAACTGTAATAGTGACCATCATAAAGGAGTCTGATTATTATTCTCCATGGTCTGACAGAGGATTTATTTTTGAACCCCTCAACATTTCTTTGCAAGTTGTATACATTCTGCTCTCCACTGAGTATCATTCATTCTGTTTTCTAGAAGAGCCAAGTTGTGGAAAAAAGAGACCTATCTCAGCCCCTCTGTGGCTGTGCCTTGACAGTGATGGAGAGATGACAGGGCCTGGAGCAGAGATGAACATCATGAACTAGAGGTGTTGCTGCCGGCTGACAGAGGAGGCCTCAAGTAAGTGTGATTTTCTCTTCTAAAGCTTGGGAGATAACTCTGAAATAGCTTGGGACCTATCCTAGCTCTACAGAGATCCAAGTAGTTATCACTTCTTGGGAAAGTTGATGTTCCGGGGAGATAGGGGTGGACAACTTTGCTGCATTTTTTTCTCTTAGAACTAAAGATTCTGGGACATTCACAGCCTTCATTCCTGCCCATCACCATGAACCCCTGCTCATTCACTGTCTCGTTTTCTTCTTTCTTGTTTAGCTTTTATCCTGTGCAGTGGGGAAATGAATCCTGGCCATTTTGCCAAGAGAAAAAGACAGTATAAGACTACTCTGTTAACTGAAGGACCCCCTCACTGGGGGTGAGCCACTGCAAACCACTCACTGCACTCACAATTTTAGATGCATCCCCAAAAGGAATGCATGTTCGAGGCCACATAAGATGCATAATAGCCCCAAATAACCTCGTCAGTGTTAAGCCATTGTCTCTGAACCCTGTTCTCCCTCTTAGGTTTTGCTATATGATGCTGAGGTTGAGCCTATTAATCTCATTTAAGCTTTGCCATCTGCTACCACTAGGGATACCAGACTATCAGGTAATTTCCTGGATGAAGCTGACTTGGGGTGGCCCAAGAACCACATATTTGGAACTACTGCACTGGACAAAGTGCCCCATCTCCAGTGAACTAGTTGTACTGTGACTATCATAAGGATCATTGGAAATAGTCCCAAGTAAACTCAGTTTACTAATGAGTTAATAACATTTAAAAAATAAGGTAGGGCAAGGTCCAGGGTGTTATCAGTTTATCACTTGTTAGTATAGTAAGAAAGGAAGTGGCCTGTGTGTCTCCACCTTTCCTTCAGTCTGAGCATGCTGTGTGCTCATGTTATGATTATATCTGAATGTGCCCCCCAAAGCCTCATGTGCTCATGGATGGGGGGGTGTGATACCCATCAGTGGATGAGTCCAGTGATGAGCTTATAGCTAAATGTGATGGTGAGCAGTGAAGCCTGGTTGAAGGATCACTGTGGACACTACCTGGAAGGGTCTCTCTCTCTCTCTCCCCCCCCTCCCCCCTCTCTGCTTCTTGCTGCTATGCCATGAGCAGGTTCTCCTCTTGCAGGCCCCTCTGCCATGCCGCCCTGCCTTGGTGCCAATCAACCATGGACTGAAACCGCTGCAAACTGTGAGACAAAATAAATTTTTCCTCCCTTAACTTGTGGATGTTGGGTATTATATCTCAGCGATGAGAAAGTGACAGCTCCTGAATGGCAGGCTAGACATGCTTCTGGCATGTGATAGACCCGCACAGGTTGGACAGGGAGCAATGAAATACTTACACTTCAGTGGTATTTGAAATAATCTTTCCATTTGGAATGGCTAATCTTGGGAGGGAAGGGTCAGATTTGCTCTTGTGTGCTTTGTCATGCCAACAAATGAAAATAAAAACTCCAAAGCCTCCACTTGACCAAGTTGAGCAGCTCTGTAATTCTTCATACTTTTCATTATATATTTTTTTTCCATTTTCTGAAAGTGAAATGATCCTAACTTGTTCTTAACAAAATGAAAACATAGTAAACTAGAGACTGTTTGCCGTGTTTCCCTAGGATTCATACTCAGCCTGGGTAGTCATGACTTGAGCGGACCCAAAGAGAAAGCACAGCACGGGTCCAAAGTCCCAAAGTGATAACCTTCATGAAGGACAAGACAACAGAGACACCAAAGCTTACTGAGATGTTACTACGACTGCAGGACAAGTTCTCACCATTGAGTGGCTAAAGCCAGCAACAAGGGCACATTTGTTTTGCTGGGGCTGAAACCTTCTAAAACCTTCAGTCTCACGCATGTGTGTGGTGGGTGGTCTTGGCTGTCCGCTGGAACTGGGATGGTTGCAGGAACACTGATATGTGACCCTTTTGCAGGGTATCAGTTTCTGCACTGTACAGTGGTTGGGTTCCTAAGGCTGAGGAGTGGGAGAGAAACAGAAAGAGGACAAAAAGAAACTGAACAGAACACACACAGAAACTGTTTTCTAATGACCAAGTGGCCTTGGAAGTCATCTAGCACCATATCTGCCGTGTTCTACTGGTTCATTAGAGCTGTCCAAAGTCCAGCCCAGATTTAAGAGGTGGGAGCACAGACTTCATCTCTCAGAGCAAAGAGTAGCAAGGTTCAGAAGAGTGTCAGGAACCAGAAATATTGTTGTAGGCTTTTTTGGGGGAAAATTGTCTACCCATACTATTTAATCTGCACTCTTGCTAAGTCCTGGATGGCATCTTTCCATGAAACAATTTTATTCCCTGGTCTCTCATGACTGGCGCAGAGTCAGAACCTTGGCTGTGAGACCTTGATCAGTCAGGTTCTGACCTGGTCAAGAATTTTAAATAGGCAGAAGAATGAGATGCTGTATTTTTGGATCTACATCTTAAGCCAGTGTGGTTTGTTGGCTTCAAGACTGGATATAGCAGCACAATTTGTAATAGCTAAACCTTGGAAGCAACCTAAATGCCCATCAACCATGGAATGTATAAAAAAAGTGGTATTGTTATACAACAGAATACTACTCAGCTATAAAGATGGATAAACTTGAGGTTTTTATAGATAAATGGATACAATTTAAGACCATATTCAAAAGTGAAATAAATCAGACTCACATGTGTAAATAAACATCATATTGTCTCCCTAGTATAAAAAACTGAAAGAGTAAACAAGATCCAAAATGAGCAATAGATATTGTGAAAGTGGAATAAACTGCTCAGTAGGAAAGAACAACTGGGATGGCGGAAAAGAAAGGAAAAATGTGTATATGTATATATATATGTGTGTGTGTGTGATCATTATACTACTAATCTCTATTCATCAAAAATGGTTTGTACTTTCATTGTTTGATCATTTTCATACCTATATCTTATAATCTGAGTAACTAATTTGAAAATAACAATATGCAATATATTAACCATTGTTAATCTCCTATTTTGTTTTGAAATTCCATGTCATCATCTGTATTCTTTTTTCATTTTAAATTAAAAAACTGGAATAGATACTTCTGTACATGTGCACAGGGGAGAATAGAGACAATAGTTTGGAGAAAAAGGAACGAAAAAGGGAAAGAGATATACCACGTTTGTTCCTGATAGTTTTTCAGCTTCCTTGTGACATCCACTGGACTTTATAATTTTGAGCTATAGGGCACAGCTTTGTATAGAAACACCCACTTTCCCATAAATGAGTGCATGCACATTTCTGTAGAAATCTGGGTAGACTGCAGGGCAGGAGACAAGAGGCCTTTGAGAGAGGGGCTCTCCTTATACTCACTCACAGGCCTCCACTGCATTCTTGTGCATCTGTCCTATGATTTCTGCCCTTTGATTTTATGCTGCTTATCAAGGGTGGCCCCACCCTCCCCACCCAGTTCTCCTCACTGATATTGTATACTCAAGCATATATCTCATGGAAACGGGCCAGGGCAAATAAATGAGCATTTATTCTAAACCAGCTAGATTTTCAAGTTTTCTTCCCATACAGGGAGCAGGGGAGATGTTTTGTGAACACAGTCAATGAAACTGTAATCAAGTATTCTGTTGTGGTTTCCACTGGGGCTGCTCCCACACATTCTGAGACCCCTTTGACTGGTTCTGGGCACCCATGCCTCAGTTCTTGGTGCTTTGATTTGAGACGTGTGGACATTTGCCTTCTTCAGAAGATGGTCGTGGGCTCCTGGAGCTGCTCTGCCGGTACAGGAAGCAGATGTCCAGAAGCACGTGGCAGTGTCCAGCTGCCGCAGCCTGCAATCCACAGATCACTGTGGTGGCTGTGGAAACCTTGCTGCCTTGTCTCCGGTGATGGTGGTGGTGGGGGGGGGCGAGATCCTTTGGTTTGTTCACGCTCCCAAGTGTTTGACAAAGATGGGTTGAGATGGAGACTCTGTCTGCAACTGCTGCCTTGGTCCCTGTCCTGGTTCCTCCATTCCTTCACTTGCTCCCATCCCCCTCTCTTTGGGAGCTGTGCCTTGAGAAATCACACACACACAAACCCTTGTCTCAGGCTCTGCTTCTGAAGAACTCACTCTTATGGGACAACCTGTCATAGAAAAAGAACGGTCTTTAAAATGATCAAACTCGTGTTCAAACCCCTCCTTAACTAATAGATTTATTACGTTACCATAGACCCTGTTCTCTTTTCTAATTCTGTTTCTTTGTCTTAAAAAATGGAGGCAATAATTACTACCTTACAGCTTTTTTGGGAAGAAATACAAGTTTCATCTCTATAAATCTTTAACTACAGCCTAACAGAGCCTGAAAGATTTAGACTCACTCTCCAACAGAATTTTCCATGATACAATATTCTTCACACTATCTTATACAGTGGCTGCTAGTCGTACATAGCTGTTGAGTGCTTTAAATATGGCTGGTATAACCAAGGAATTGAATGTCTAATTTTAAATATAGTCACATGTAGCTTGTGTCAACCATATAGGACAGCCTAAGATACACTAGACAATGGTGTTATAAAGCTAATTCCCTGATTTTTAATAGTGGTACTGTGGTTGAGTAAGGCATGGTTTTGGAAATATACACAGAAAATTAGGAGTAAAGGAGAGTCATGTCTATAATTTATTCTCAAATGGTTTTGAGAAAAAATATATAAATCAGTTATGGTAAAATGCTAACATTTAAAGAATATGAGTAGAAGGCATATGGGAATTTTTTTAATAGGGCAAAAGGATTAAAAACTAAATTTTAAAATGTTACAATATACTGAAAGACAATGCTTAAAAATAAGAGGTAGCCACATACAAATAACATTTAGAAGTACAGAGGAAAAATACTAGAAGAAAACAATTATATTAAATTAAATGTCCATAAATCTTCCCACCCCATTTTGCATGTCCTGTTAGTATACTTTTAAATAGTCTATTTGCATGAATATTCTATTTCATTTTTTTGCAACCGGAGTTGAGAATATGACTTGCTTTGGCCAGGGGAATAGTAATAATGTGACATAAGCAAGGACTCAAAAACGAGTTGTATTTCCATACTTGCTCTTCTTCATGCTCTTGGGCTTTTGGAGACTGCAATGACCTCCATGGGAAAAGGCTTTGGCTAGGGAAAACCCATATGAAGAGAGACCCCAGAGGTCAGTCATCTTGTCTCCTCTCCTGGCTGATAAAAGATCTGTGGGCAGCCCAAGAGAAGATGTATTATGATCCTGCTAGTTGCTCTAATGAACAAAAGGCTTTTATTTCTTTGTTATACAAAGTCCAAGACCAGGGGCATCTTAGCAGACAGATCTGCCTAACCAGGATCCTTTACTGTGGCTCTGTCATGTTCAACACTGGACTTCATTACACCAAGTGGTGCAGAAATGAGCAAGAGGATCACTTAGAGATTTTATGGTACTTACCTTAAAGTGGCACATGTCATACACATTCTGTTGACCAAAACTCAGTCGTACGACCCCACCTAACTGCATGGGAGGATGGGAGATATAGTCTTTCTGTTTTTCTTCAGTTTTTTTTTAACCAGTGGTAAAATAAGTACAACATAAAATTTACCAATGTAACCGTCTTAAGTGTGTGTTTATATTGAATGTATTTATAAAGTGCAATCATCACTATCTGTTTTCATAATTACTTTCATCTTATAAAACTGAAACTGTATACCCATTAAGCAGTAATTCCCCACTTCCCTTCGTCTTAGCCCTTGGCAGTCTCCATTCTACTTTCCATTTCTATGATTTATATATTCTAAATATCTCACTTACACAGAATCACGCAGTCATCTTTTGTTTTCTAGCTTATTTCTTTTAGTATTGGGTTCTCAGGGTTCATCCATGTTGCAGCATGTGTTGGAATTTCCTGCCCTTTAAAGGCTGTATAATATTCTTCTGCACATATATGCCACCTTCTGTTTATTCATTCATCCACCGATGGACATTGTGGTTGTTTCCATGTCTTAGCTATTATTATCTGTGCTGCCAAAGCAAGCACAGTCTGTCTTAACTACTGTGAGTAATGTTGCTGTGAACACAAGTGTAGGATAAGATGTAGTCTTATTGTGTGTTTAGGAAGAGGAGGACCCTGTCTTGCGAGCTGCTGTCTGGTCTCTGCCATGCCAGGAGGTTAGACATGAGTGCAGGAGTCCAACAGTGAGGGCTGATGCAGCGCATGGGAAAATGGGAGATGTAGTCTTTGCTTCCACGTCTACCAGGGCAGCCATTCCTCACTTTCAGCGGACTGGTGCCAGGTAGGAATATCAACTAGGGATGACCACGTCCTTCCGGTGTCCAAAGAGAGTGTAGTCATCTGAAGTGATATATAAAATCTCTTGACTGAAAAATGGTGACAATGAATTCATAACATGCAAAATATAAAGAATACTTAAAGTTCATTTGCAGGCCCAGTTGAGGCCTGTGTGTTTTAGGTTTCCCATTTATAGTCTCTGAGTTGGACTCTTGTGCTCAATGGGAAAGGCCTAGAAAAACACATTCTCGGCAGACAGAAGCCTTGGAATACTCCAGGTTTCAGGATCAAGAGTCTGGGCTCTTAATCAGCCTTTACCCCAGGGTCAAAACTGGACCTACAAGGAGCAGGTGAAAGCCCCTTGTGGTCAGAGATTTCCAGAGACTTCCAGAGAAAGAATGGCTTTTTACTGGCACACAGAGACAGCTGGCCAGGCTGAGAAGGGTGGGTGGGTGAAAAAGGAGTGGATGTAAAATGTAAAACGTAAAATGACTGTAGGGACACCCATATCCTTGACTTAAAATATGTCATACCTGCCTACATCATGCCAGGGGTCACTGGCAGAGAAGACAGGGTGTGGCTTCAACAAAGAAGTGATTTCACCACTAGTCACAGACACCATAGGGTGTTTTCCACTTCAGAACAGGGCCCTGGTGTGTGTGTTTGTGCGGCCGCACACTTCCTTTAACCCCATGAGCGGCTGTCTGGCTTGAGGTTTACACTAGTCTCACCTAGGTCATTTAGAAAAACAGCAAACATTGGCAGTAAAAGCTTATTATTTTCTTGGTCAGTTGCTGATGACCTTGAAGGCAAGGTGTACATGTATATTTATCCTGCAGGTACACTCAGCCAATTCTGCCTCATGTTTTCCTGTCCATCTTAGTCAGTGTTGCGGTTATGCAAGGCTATTCTGTGCTGGACCCTGCAAGGCATGCCTTGATTAGAGGCTGCACTGTCTCTCTCCTTGGGGGCTTTCTAATCAGAGGAAGGCGGGAAGACATAACAGTCCTGGACAAAGCAATTCCTCTGGGTCCAGTTCGTGCAGGGCTTGGTAAGCGGGAAAAAGATTCTGGGAATGGAAGGAGCCAGAGGCCTGGAGGGCAGAGGAGAGGCTATGCCCACCAGCCCACTGGGGTGGAGTCACTTCCTATGGGTGATGGCCACTTTTCTCCTCTCAGTAGCCATTGCGCTTAGAGATAGGACAGACACTCAGCTTGATTCTCTGATGAACGGGTTACTGTGACTTCAGTCCCCTTTAGGAAATAAAAAGAAACAAAAGCGTTTAGCACATGTACTTGGGGTGTTTTGTTGAATGTGGAACCTATTTTATGAGAGTAACTTTGGTCTTTTGGAACATAAAGGTTATAGGTCGGCTGTGGTCTAGAGGCTGGGAGGAAAAGGAACTCTTGCTGCCCAGTAAAGGAATCATCTCCTGGGAAACAGGAGCACCCTTCCTCTGAGAAATTCTCCTCAGGGAAATCAGCAAGGCCCCCAGAAGCTTTTGCTTAGACAGTCTGAGTAAAAACCCTCTAAGTTTCTGTTCATGATTTATGCTAAAATGAAAATGTTATCTTTCCTTACAATTAGAAGCATTTCAACCTTTTCCATGGTTATGGTTCCCAGCACTTGGGATATAGTCTCCATTTGGCAGTAGAATAAGTTGAGAAAAGAAAATCATGCCAACTTTGGACAACATGTGATTGTGTATCTTCAGCTGTGATCCAAAGTCACAATTTGGACCATGAGGCTGGTTCAATCTGTTTGCCAAGTTGGGTAAGGAATCTTAGCCGAAAGATGCTCTTTAAGCATATAGAGTGTGAGACTGGGTATCAGGACATTTGTGTTTGGGCTTCTCTGGTACGACTGTTTGAAACAGCAAAGGGTACCCTGGCCTTGCTGTTTCTTTCCATTTTAATATAGAATGAATGATTCCCAACTCCTCCAACAGAAGGTTGTATGGCTAAATCAGAACTTCATTTAGAAATACTGAAAATCCTCTCTCCAAGTTGGCATGGCTAAAATAATTATTGTTTAATAATCTGCTACTATTATTATTGCTGCTGTGTTATTATGTTTTTGGCTAAGATTATTATACCAATGTCTCTGTTTATTATAAAATGAGATACTGTTCTCACTTGCTGACTAATATACTTTCCAGACCAAAACTGCTCTGAAGAAGTTAAGTATGAAAATAATTTATGTCACACTGCTGAGGAAACTAGATACCCAGTGGTCAAGAAATAACTATGTTACAGCTTCTAAGAAACTATTAACTAAGAATGTTGCTTCAGACTCACTGAGGATAGACATTTTAGCTGTTTTTCACCCTGGGATAAGCTTTATATGTCAACATTTGATTTACATGAACTCTCTTTAGATTGATCTGAAACTATAAATGCATACTTTGATTTATATTACACTCAGCCTGGTTAGGCCTACCTGAAGTTACATATGCAAATAAGATTTTGAAATTGCAGCTACATTTTAATGAATGAGAGGTCTTTCGTGTCACAAATTTGAGACAAATGTAAGATCATTTTAGCCCAGATATCTTTTATACTGACTACTTTAAAAATGTAACTGACACACAGTAATCATACATATTCATGAGATACAGTATGATATTTTGACGCATGTATACACTGCAATGATTGAATAAGGGTAATTAGCACATCAATCATCTCAAATCATTTTACATTATTTCAGCACCTTGCTGCTCTGAGGCTCTCTTGATGGGCAAATTAAAATTTTAAAAAATGTCTAGGATACCCAAACAAACAGGGTGATTTAAGGGCATATCAGCCAAGCAGCTGTGCACAGTGACTGCAGGTGGCAAAAGAGAACCAGAATGAGAAACCGTGGATGCCACCTTGGGCTGGGCGCGGGCAGCCAGTGCAGTAATGTGATTATGGTAATGATTCAACAAGTCATCGTCTGCTGCTTTTGTTCCCCATAATTAACTTTTTGGAATTGTGCAGGCTCTGTCTCTGGGCTCATCAGTGGGCCCAGCTCTTCTGTCCCTAGTCTGTCATTTCTCTCGAGGCTCAGGAGCCACTAAGTGCATCGCTAAATGAATTCATTGCTGGAACAAAGATTTGGTGGTCGGATAGAGACGGCTATCTTTTGTTGTCAGACATTCAATCCCATATAGCAATCCAATTACTTGAGCTGTTTCTATCAGTCTTATGAGGACTGGCCATTCAGACCCGCTAGAATGCCGATCGCCGTGTCTTGGAGGAATGTGGTGGAACAGATTAGCGCTTTAATGAGAGGCTTTCTACAGGCCAGATCTTTTCCACTGTACATATATCGAGATCTAGGAATCATTTTTAGGCGAGGGCCCAGAGTCGCTGTTACAAAGACTGATCAAAGGATGGCTGGAAATCTGTACAATTGCTTGAAGAAATTTTATGGGTTATAAAATATTGGCATGGGTTCTGTTTGTTATGAGCTATCTGCTGAAAATCTCTGGTAGTCTGGGAAAAGGAAATTGCTTATTGGCATTTATTCTGTGGGATGGATATCTTTGGAGTTTGCATTTGAACTCTTTCTTCACTGTGTTACAGGTCAAATTCTGTACTCAGTACTAACATTCCAGGAATGTGGGCTGCACAAAATCAACACAAGCCTCGCTCCATATTCTGCTATCCAGAAATACATATTGTAAGAGAATGCACGGGACAAGGGTGAATGCAGGATTGCTAAAAAAAGATAGCAGGTGTGGAATAAAACTGCAGCAGTTAAAGTAAATGTGAGGACTTTGGAACTTGAAGTTAACATGAGAATAGATGTCAGAGAAGGAGCTCAGGCACTCTGCTCTGGCCAGCAATGAGAGAGGTAATTGGTCTCAGTGCTCAAAGAAAAAATACCTGCTTTGTACGTATCTTGCCAATTTTTCTGGAAATGCATGTGAAATATCAGCTACAAAGGGGTTTATGTGAAAGGGAGCAAATCACTCATGGAAGATTTTAAGCCAATATTAAAACTTTTCAAAATCTTATTATGGAAATTTTTAAATAGACACAGAAGTGCCCTTCACTCAGATTCAGTAATTAATCATAGCCTTGCAGCTATCCCTTCTAACCTTCCTAACAAAATCTCTAACTTCATATAATTTTGTTTGTTGCTCTGGTACTTTAAAAAATAAGAACTCTTTAGAAAACTGCAAACCTTGACAGCATTATTATGCTTAAGATATTAAACATATTTCTGTAACACCTACGCTTATTCATCTCATGACATTTCTCAGGAGCAAAACTTGTAAAAATAATCTATTTTTGGATGCATTTTTGGTATGGACTATTTTAGGGAATTTGAGATTATAAATGTCTTGTTGCCAGGAGGTTGTTTGTTACCTCCTGCTATATAGACTTATTCTGGATTCTATACTGATATTAAAATTAGAATAAGGATATGTTTGCACAGAAACCATTAAAAATAAACTTTGGTTTAAAAAACTTTTTGTGTATAGAAGTTTTTATGCTAGCCTCTGTGAGACAGCTGGATACACTGGAGATGAGGAAGCATGCATAACTTGTACTTGAGCTCAATTCTTTTGACCTCAGCATAGTATTTTTTTTGTTAACCCTTGATTTTTGTTCTTTGTCAATGTGTATGTGTATAATCTGTCTGTCTGTCTCTCTCAGGATATATATATATATATATATATCCTGGTGGTGGCATGGTGGTGGTACATGTCTGTAGTCCTAGCTACTCTGGCAACTGAGTTGAATATATGGTGAATTCAAGACCAACCTGGGCCACAGAATGAGGCCCCATCTCATAACAAAATAAAAAGGTCTGGGAATGTAGCTCAATATTCCCTTGTTGAATCCCCAGTACTATAAAAATATTATTGGATTTAGAATTAGTCTGAGATTCAAATTCAGCAAAATTTGGTGATGGATTCTATAACAGAGGCTTGAGATACAGAGGATCACTGTTTTAAATATATTCACCCCTTTTCCTGAAAGGCAAGAAGGAACATGGTTAAGCTAATCATTATATAAGCTTGTCTCGTACTGTCAGAGTCTGCATGGATTAGACTGAAAGAAAGCAACAGAAAGAACCTTACTGAAGTCATGCGTACTCTACCTGTGTGTGTGTGTGTGTGTATGCACACATGCCCATGGCATCTCTGTATATATATGTAGGACTTTGTACTTACATGTCTCTTGATGCCTGCATATACGTGCATGTGTATTTGCATGTATTCGTGTGTGTTTTTTGAGTGTGTGTACAAAAAATAAAAACTGCCAAGTCTCCCTTGGGTTGCCCCAATACTCTCTTCATTTCTTTACAGGTTGAAAACCACAAGACCTAACAAATGCAGAATTCTGCTTTTTTACTGAGAAATGAAAAGCCACTGGTGCCTACTTTCTTTTGTTTAAAAAAAAAAAGAGCTGGAAAGGTCATCCAAGATAGGAATAAATGGAGGCAGAGCTGAATCAATGTTTAACTTGGAAATATTTTTCGGTTAATCATCTCTGACCGCTCACACTAAGAGGGCACTGTGAGAGTGCTGGCAAACCTGAACTGGAAGCCACGAAGCTTCTGTTGTAAGAGCCAAATGTCAGGAATTATACAACAAGAAACCTTGATGTGCTGTAGGTTTTACCCAAAATGGGTGGGAATCTTTTGTCTGCAGATATCCACTCATG
Source organism: Dolichotis patagonum (assembly GCA_004027295.1). Taxonomy (NCBI): domain Eukaryota; kingdom Metazoa; phylum Chordata; class Mammalia; order Rodentia; family Caviidae; genus Dolichotis; species Dolichotis patagonum. The sequence goes on along the minus strand of PVJX010003285.1, from coordinate 62,899 downwards.
GATATTTTGGCTTATAGACTTTGTTTCCAAGTATGAGGTTTCTGAAACCAGCTAACCTTTTTTGGGGGGGTGGGAGTTGTTTTAGCATGAGTTATCATAAAATCTTAGGATGTGTACCTATAAGACATTTGTTGAAAGGTATGGAAAATTGTTTTGGAATCTGTGAAATGGGTTTCTTTTCTTGTTTTCACTTCTGGTACCTATATGAAATCTTATGAAATACTACATAATGTAATTTCTTAGCTTGTGTCTTTTGGGATGGCAGTTTTGGTTATTTTATTATAAGGAATCCACCTTTAACAAAGTTTTGAAAACTTTATCTAGAGGCACCAATATTTGCTCTAATGGGCAGATGTACTTTTAAGAATCTTGTCTTCTGGGTAAACAGATTTTTTACTGTTATCTACATTTTTGTGCATTTATAGATGGTCAGTGATAAGAAAATTCTATGATTTTGACAGGCTTTGTTCCTTCTGTGAAATAATTATATATCAAATGAAAGCAGTAACTCTTTAGGCCTATTAATATAATGTGTCTGTGTTGGTTACTTTTCTCTTTGCTGACACAAAATATCCAATGCCCAAAATTAAGGAAGGAAAGGTTTGTTTAGCTCACAGTTTTTGGAGGTTTAAGTCCATAATCTGCTGGGTCCAAGGTAGGGTGGCTCATGGCAGAGGACAACAGTTCATGCTGGTGGAAGACAGAAAAAGCAACAAGAGCAAGAAGGGAGGAACATGCAGAGAAGACTTTTTCTGTCCCATGTATTGTGTGTAGGCTGCCCATTGTAGGGTGGGTGTAGCACTCACACCCATAATTCAAGCTTTGGACCATGAATCACTCATAAATTCTAAAAGCCTGCTGCCATGACTGCATGAGGCTTTGTGGGGACACCCAGATACAAACCATAACAGTGTCCACTGCATTCATGTAAAGCTGAGTTTGTGTAGAGACTGTTAGTCAATGTACCGCCTTGACTTGCAGTCATCAAACTGTGCCCTGCTGAGCATATGGTGTGCTATTCTGTGAGCCACTCCCTGGCAGTGTGTGATGCCACAGGCGTTGCTTTACAAGCAGTTAGCAAGGCCACTGGTGCCAAAGCTATGAATATTCTAGGAACCTAGAGGTGTTTCTCTTTTATAACATGGTCTCTTCAACATCGTGATTCTAGATATACAAGGAAGCTTCTAAGAATTCAACAACAGTGACATTCAGCAAAGAGACACTTGGGTTGTTTGGAAAGTGTATATTTTGCTTTTGCATGTGGGGAGCTTTAAAAGACCTGATTTTGGGGACTTTTGAGGAATTTCCATGGAACCGAAGGATTTTATAGGGAATATGATAAAAAAAAAACCGCTTTACACTTACCTCTTTTCATATTTGAAAGAATACATTCTGATTCTTCTGTGCTCTATCATGATGAAGGAACAACAAGAACCTGAAAAAACTCTGAACTATAAGACCTTGAACAATAGCAAAGAAAAATCTGTTGAGTTTGGACTTGGGTTTTTAACCATTGGGTTTTAACTTTTTAAATAAAGATACTTTATATTTTTATTGCTATTACACTGCTCAGGTCTTCATCTTAACTCTTTCCTTGGCTGTCATGTTGGCCCATCAGGTTTGGGAGTGTATGGGCCATGATAAAACCCAGTGAAATCCAATGGTCAATATCTGGGCATATATTTATTTGCCAAAATAACATGTAGTTTTCTTCTCTCCAGGAAATTGCTGTCTACTTAGACTCTCCTGAACACAGGAAAGATGGAAAGGACTTTGCCTTATGCATCAGTTATCACTGCTACGTAAAAAGGTACCCCAAATTCTGTGACCTAATATAGTGTGATTCACAGTTTTTGGATCAGAGACAGCTTTTCTAGTCTTAGCCAGGCTTACCATGCATTTCGAGGACCAGACAGGAATTGCTGCTTATATAGACTGTGCTCCTCCAATTGTTTGGATGGTGCCTGATTATAGGCTGTTACATGATTTGAATAGAATGGCTGAGATCTCTTCCATGTTGTCTCTTAACCTCTAGCAGGTCTCTAGGCTTGTTCACCTGGCAGTGATGAAGATTTGAGCGAGAGAAGGATGCATGACTTCCTGAGGTCCATTTTTGGTTGGAGTTGACACACTATCAATTTTCACTGGTAAGGTACAAGCACATCACAAGACCAGCCCAGGTTCATGAAGAAAGGAAGCAGACTCTTCTGTTTAATGACAGGAGCTACAGAATCACACTGTAGAATACGGACACAGAGAGACCATTATTCAGCACCATCAGTACAATCAATCTGTTATATCCTTACAGGAAATTATCATCAGTAAAGCTATGGTTTTCTTCCTCAGGTGAAAAGTACACGATCAATGGCCAATTGCTTAAGCCATATTTCTCAAAGTGTGATTTGCGCATGACTGTTGCATATTATTTACCTGGGGGACCTGAGGTGTTCAAGCTCTGCTGAATGAGAATCTTTAGGTCTTAGTCTCAGAAATCTTCATATTTAAGGCCTTCCCCACCTTTCACCTTATAACTCAGATTTGAGAATATCTGCATTAGATTTGTGTACTCAACACAATCATTGCAACATATAGATTTAAGGGAAAGAACTTGTTTGTATATGGAAAACTAGCTCTGAAATCAATTACAACAATATAGATGGACTGACTATTCCAGGGAATTGTCTCACATAAACCCTCACCTTCTCCTCTGTTATGGTAAATATATCTCATTGCTATATCCGATTAACTAATGAACTTATCTTGGTAAAATCAGTTTGGTTGGCTACTTGTTTCCTTTTGACTTTGTACCTATAAAGGCGTCTTAAAAATTGATGCCTCTTAAAGTAAGAAGTAGTTGGGCTACTTCTTCCTTGACAATAAACAATGTTCAAGTCAACATTCTTAGGTTTTTTTGGCTAGGATGAAAAACTGGTCACTATCTCACACTGTCTAGAATCCTGTCATATGGCAAGTGTGAAAAATTAGCAAATGCTTACTGACAAGAAAAGACACAGATGTGATTATAGGTTGTGACCAGTGCTTCCCAGCAGGCAGGTAGGGAAAGAAAAAAGATGTCTGAATACCTTTAAAATGCTTTTGTTTTAACCATCCACTGAAAATGTTGCACATGTATATGTCTTGGGGAGAGGGAGAAAGAGACTGGGAGGTGGGGGTTTCTACCATTTCACTTGAAGCTTTCTTGGGGCCATTGGCTAAAAATTCTAAACATTCCAGAAGACTTTTGGCATCAAAAATATTTTGATGAGAACTAGGAAGTAAGCCTGGAGGAAACAGTGGTGATTTATGAAAGGTGAGCACGCAACTACACAAGCCTCAGTAGTGCTGCTCTTTCCTTCTACTGATGGAGCCCGCATGAAGGACCTGGTTATCTTTAACAGGGCAGGGGGCCCACTCTCCCGGCCTGGCTTGAAATCACTTAATGATGCAGAGTTCCTCCTCAGAGCTGCAAGTTCAAGTGCATCAGGGGCCGGGCCAAGAAAAGAACACTAAGTGAGTGAAGCTGAATGGTTGTGATGTAAGAGGCAATCGTGGAGTCTGCGGTCAACTGAAAAATGCATGTCCCATGGAGAAGCACTCAAATTCAACTTTTCAGAAGCAAAATCGGACCTTGCCAACAGATCCATTTGTGGCTAGATTCAGCTTTTTGACTGCCTGTGTACCTCTGGGCTGACTCAAGCCCAGACTTCGATTTTAGCCATTTAAGATTCTTTGTGACCTAACATAGTGACCTGAACAGAGTAGGATCCTCACATTTATTCTTAATGCAACCAGAAATGGCGGGCATTATTAATTCTGGAGACTTGGGATTAAATTCTGATTCTACCGCTCACTGTGGAAGCACAACAGTGCTCAGATGAGCCATGGTATTGTCTCTAAAGCCATGTTTATTTTCTTGTGTACAGTGTGGGCAGTAATGCCTGCCCTGCCTAGTTCTTGTATTTCTTAGGAAAGCGAAATGATACCATTCAGAGCTGTGCCGCCACTACAGTCACCACCAGCCCCACGAGTCAGCGCAACTGAGGGACCATATTGTTTAATGATACTCAATTTTAAAGAAAAAACTCCTTGATTCGGTTCTTTGAAAACATTTAAGAATATTTCCTACCACTTGAGTTTGGCAATCTTTTTAAAGTGCACTTTCATGATTCAAAATGCAGGTCACATATTTCTGATGAAAATTTCCCATCTGAGTTGGGATGTCAACAAATGTAAACGGGATTTTGAAGAGTTAGTATAAAAAATAACGTAAGGCATATCTATAACTTGGTATTGACTATATACTTATTTTTATGTGACTTTTATGTGATTTTGGGCATATTTAGTTAAGTATATTGCTAATTTTTCCCATTTCTCTTTATATTTTTAGGAAGCTTGTCTACTGGACATATTAAAATGACATATGTGACTCATAATATCTTTCTATTGGACATTAATGATCTGTATGAAAGATTTTAATAAACTACGATATTTTGAGTAATTAATCCTATGAGTATGTTGCCATGTTTGTGAGGGTACAGATTCTATCTGTAGCCATTCTTCATTATCTATGGGGATTTGCTTCAAGACTCCCTGCCGTACCTCCTAGGATGCTAAATCTCTTACAGGAAGTGTGATAGCATTTACATATAACATGAACACATCATCTCATATACTTTAAATCATCTTTAGGTTACTTATAAAAAACCTAGCACAATGTACATGCTTTGTAGCTACCTGATATATAGTGTATTACTTTGGGAATAATGATAGGAAAAAACTCTGTTCATGTTCAGTACAGATGCAATTAAGAAATTATTGTTAGGTCTGCAGTTGGTCAGATGCACAGATGAAGAATCAGCAGATACCGGAGACCAGCTGTACTTTATGTTCCAACATGTATCCAGGACTTAGCTCAGTGCTTTATGCAAAGTAGAGGTTCAGTAAATATACTTTGAATACATTTATTTTTTGGATGAATATTTTTAACATTATCTTTGTTGCCTTGTGCATAAAATCAGGACATTGCAAAATGATATCTAAGTTGCTTCCAGTTCTAAAATGCAGTAAGACCTGTCATGGCAGGATTCAGTAAAATGTGATGCAATAATCTCCCATGCCTATAGATGTGTCCTCCTGTTCACATGCTTGTATTGTTGAGAACCCAATACAGTATCTTCACACAACACACCAATGCAAGCAAGATAAGCAAATGTCCCTTAGGTGACAAAGTCTAACCCATGTTGCCAAATTTCTGATTAGTAATAAGGGAAACAAGACTGGCCATATTAGCACATTTTTCCTGTAATTTTTTATGTTCCATCAAACTCTGCTTCTGTTAGAATATTCCTTACCTCAGTAGACCTTTGTGTCTACAGATCAGAGCTTTTATGCACGTGGGTATTCCACACCTTGAAGTGAGAATTTGCCTCTTGGGAAGTAGCATTTTTTTTTGTGGAGAATGAATTGTCACCTTACATTTTCCATCTGTCCTTCAGGAAATATGTTTATCTTTTGCAAACATAATAAACCCAGAGGGGAGAAGTGATAGATTCCTTTAACCAGTAGGTTCCACTTTCTCTCATTTCATGTGAAATGAGTACAGTACTCTCTTGATAATTAACAGATCAGATTTCCCGGTCCTTGGAGCTCCTCCTATAAGGAAAAGTGTAAATTAATGCAGAATATGCCTATGTGTTTCTCTTTCTATGGGAAATGTTACAACATGGTTCTTATGGCAAATGTAAAATTTAATGTTTTATAAAACTAACTTCTGCGTTGTGGAGGTAAAGATGAGAGACCACACTGCAGAGTATAATTTCTTTGGAAATGAATGGCAACTTGTCATTTTCCTCTGCTTCTTGCTATGGAAATTGTAAGAATTCCAATGTTTTCCCCTGGGAGATTATCTTCTGTTGGCTGCCATCCTAAATTTTGAGATGTTTATTCTAGAAGCAATTTAAACAAAAGGGGGGAAATGCCCTGGACTAGAGGCTGCATGCAATCATAATGAAAAATGCTTGGTATTGAATCAAAGGAGTGGAAGATGGTGTTGTGATATCAGATTTCGACTCTCACCTCGGGGGTTGGGACTCTTTTGGAAAAACTAGGATAAAAGCATTTGTGGCAAACTGGGCCTATTTGTAGTGTCTATATTTTCCTTCTCTTTATGATATGGTCATCCTGTAAATGCTGAAGTCTAGACATTGCTAAAGCAATCTGTCCTGTGGTGATGATCAGTAAACTAAGATTCTGCCGTGTAATTAAACACACACACACACACACACACACACACACACACACACACACACACACACCCAACAGAGTAGAACTTGATTTCAGTTAGAATTACCGGTGGATGCTAAATCTAGAGGTGCAGATTCAATGAGAAACAGGATACTTATATTACCTCAAGGTATCAGAAAGCAAAAAAGAAAAATATGTTCTTCATGGGTGAAGAAATGGGACAAAATCTTAATCAAATGATAAATGTTAGCATCACTAAAAAGAGGCAAATCTGTCTTGTAGGAACAACAATCATGATGGAGTATTCTTATCCCAAATGGGACACATGGGTCTAATTTCAGAGGGAAGAGCAGAGAAATCCAAATTGGAGGACAATCTAGAAAACAGTGGAAAGGCTGAGGGTTTGCCCCCAGCTGAAAGGAGACTGTACAGAGTGGTGAAAATTGAACGGGACACACAAGCCTTAACTGAATCCTTTACTGAACAAATAACAGTAGTTGTTGGGGATGAAATTTGATATGGTCTGTGGGTTAGACAAAAGTGTTATGTCTGTTAAATGTCTTGCCTTAGATCACTGCAGTGTGATCGCACAACGAAGTATCTTTCTTCTTCATGGTAGGTGTATACTGAGGCATTACAGTGTGAGGACCTGAGACGTGATTTGTTCCGCCTACAACTATGCAGTTCAGAAATAACTCTGTCTATAGCCATGAATATGCACAAACAGAAATGGGGGGTTATTAAATAAAATGTGGCCAGAAATTTAAAAATCAATGAGTCTGGGGGCTGGGGATGTGCTCAGTGATAGAGCGCTAGTGCAGAATGCACAAAGCCCTTGCATTCTATGCTTAGCACTGAGAAAAATGGTGGCTCAAAACTGGCTGCGGGATCTTCGGAATGTCTGCGTAATATGCTTACAACATTTTTGTAGATTTGAAATAATTTCAAAATAAAAAATTTTGAAAAATGAAGCCTCTGCCCCATATACGTGTGTATTTATTAATGGGAAGGTCTTGTGAAAGAAGAATTTAGAATGCAGAAAGGTGGACTAATGAGAGAATGATACGAGGAACAGTCATGAAGGCACAATACCATAAATACTGTTGGAAGCAGTTCTCTTGCACTGACAGACTCCAGAGATTCCATGTCCATCAGGGTAATCCCATTAAAGGAATATCAGATGGCTGCAAAGCTCTGAGAGTCCAGGGTGTGGGGTGATGAAGCTCTGGTTAGCTGGTTGATTTATTGGCTGGCTTAACCTGTGTGTTACTGGAAACCTGCAGAGCAGCAGGCTGGGTCAAACCTGTGCCCTGCACCATCCTTCCAGAGGGAAGCAGTGATGAGATTACACCCAGAAAAGAGTGCGCTCCCCATCATTTAAGGGCTGCATTTCCAGGCTTGACTGCTAGCCAGACATCTTGTCTTAGTTGACTGAATATCTCCTGTGGCTGAGCCCCTATGGTCTCCCATGAAAATGTGGAGAAAACGTTGGTGCTTCTTGCCATCTCTCCCAAGCAGAAGCTCGAGCTTCCCACGGCCCCGAGGCTGAGGCCATGCACCTCAATCCTCTCTTCACATGGATTCCTGGCAGGGCAGGGCTTGCGAGCCAGGCCATTAGAGTAAGTAAGAATGAGGCTGTTATTTAACCAGTCTCCAGAATAAAGAATCTCAGTGGGAGCTCCTCTAACAAATACCTGTAATCTAGTGGTACACTCGCACACTGACCTCTTACACAGGCCCGAGGCGCCCCGCGGAGCTCCATAGGAAGGGAAATTCAGCCTTTTATTACTTAATCACATTGCTCCATGTAGAGGTTTTCATTATCTCATAAAATGCTTTCCAGGGGTAGGAAAAGGTGGTTCGGGAGAAATTTTATTGACTTTCCTTGTTTCCAATTTTGTGAGCTTTCAAAAACACTTGTCTCCTCTTTTTTTTATTTGTTTCTTTTTAAGCCACAACTTTTGTGCAGGGTTGGTTGATGTTCCAGGCCATTTTGTTTTGTTCATATGTTTATATAGTGTAAGAATTACTGTTTTGTAAGTAGGAATGGCGTAAGGACTATATAATCAGAGCATGTTTCATTACAGTTGGAAATGATTGAGAGTGTCACCAATCAAAAACAGGCCATTGGATGGAGCCAGTGGTGGCTCTAGCAAGCTTTCAAAGCTGTAGACTTCAAGGAGTGTGAGCTCCTAAGACAAGGCCTTCCAGGTTTCAGAGTGTGGCGCCGAACTTTAACCTCTTTATCAGCTCTGAAAGGGGTCACCTTGGTTGTCTTTGCTTAAGAATAGTAAAAAGTGTTCCATTTTTATTTCAGTGAAAAGCAATGGTATTTTACAGGGTATAAATTGTTCTGTGGGGGGAACATGCAAATTAAGGGTTATGAACTTCTTTATTTTGCCACCCAGTACCTAGAAAATAAGTGAAAAAAAGGAGGAAAAGATTTTTTGTGTTTTTCTCTTTCTTGTCCCCTTCCTCCCTCTGTTCTTTTCTCTTTTCATCTCTTTCTTCTTTCCCTCCATCTGTGTCTCCTTTTCTTTCTTTTTTCCTCCCTTCCTTCCTTCCTTCCTTCCTTCCTTCCTTCTTTCCTTCGAAGACACTAGATTTGTGACACACCTAGCCCTGGCTCAAGGCTTTCAAGCATGGGGATCAATTTCTGTGTACACGAATTATTTGATGGAGTAATATGGGCCAGAGTTTTCGGATTTAACTGTCTTAAAATATTTCCATGGCTAGAAGACAAAATTTCTAGGTGTGGGTGTGGAATTTTTAAGGCAAAGATGAGATAGAGTCAAAAGCTATTTAGAAGCCCAGCAACAGAAGCAGATTACGGAGATGCTGCTGCTGACTCCCAGGGGAAGAGGGGAGCCTTGGGCTCTGAGGGCTGGGCTGGGTGGCCCATAAGGCTTCCTGGGCTGAGGCTGTCTTCCAGTGGATTTCTCAGCTGGGCCACAGGACTTTATTGCAAGAAAAGGAAAAAGGGCTGGGGATTTCTCTCAGTGGCGTAACCACATGCCTGACAGTGCAAGGTGATGAGTTCAATCCCCAGAACCAAAACAAACAAACAAACAAAAACCAACAACAACAAAAAAGAAAGAAAGAAAGAAAGAAAGAAAGAAAAAGAAAGAAAAAGAAAAGGTATTTCTCAGCTTACCAGAGCAACTCGGGTACTTTGATGGAGTGTGTGTGTGTGTGTGTGTGTGTGCGCGCGCGCGCGCGCGCACACACACACACACACACACATGCACGCGAGCATGTGCGAACTTCAGACTGGATGATTTGTTAATTGCTTTCGCTCTTTCGAATCAGCCTGGGAGTATGGCAGGAGTGGGTGTCACCTGAGAGACGTGGGCAGGAAACATTCTCTCCACAGGTTTCCACAAGGCCCCAGCTCGTCTCATTCCCCCATTGATGCTGATAGCAAGAACTGGAAAGGAACCAATTTTCCTCCTTGTTTCCCCCCTTCATGTTCTGGCAACTGGACAACTTTTTCTTGGGACCAAAAGTATCCAAGTTGACCCTGCATTTCCTCAGCGAGGCAGACTGACTTTGGTTAGACGATCTCAGTGAAATTTCCATGCGAAAGTTAGATTCACTTCCAGAAATACTATTTGTCTTTTCACTGTATGTGGGTCGTCTGCATCTTCTCCTTCTCTCCCTCTCTCCTTCTTCTTTCTCATCTTCTCTCCCCTCTTGTTTTACTTGTAACAAACTCTAGCTCTATTTTAAACTATGTCCAGCCATTTGCATATTAAGGAAAAGGCAGATAGTCATCTCACGCTACTAGGTGCTGATGGGCTGTAAAATGTTCTTGGGAAGTCTGCTCTTGCTGTACGTTATTTGCATGCAGGAAAAGTATTTCGAATTTGCTGAAATCATTGAACACAGAGCAGGGCAGTCACTTCCATGGTCTTGTATTTGTTGAATTATTAGAAAACCCTGAGTCGCTGAGGACCATGGGAAGCCTTCTAGCGTGTTACTCTGGCTCGGGGTGAGGCAGCCAGTTGAAATGGCCCTGTGCATTGCTGGTTTTTTCCTGTCCTGTGTATCTCCTGGGAGGGAGATTACAAGGCTTCTCTTTGTAACTTAATATGATCCGTATCAACTTATACATCAAGAATTCATCCTAAAAGCTAAGCTGACATCTTTCTGGATGGACTTAAAGCCAATTTTTAGTTGTTTTCTCCTTGGAGATAGAGAACTTTGATCTAATAACACTCCATATATTACTCAACCACCCTGAGGGGCAATCTCAGTTCCTTTAACCATTTCTCTACCTTGCTCTTTCCCAAGCCTGTAATCAGTTTGCTTTTTCTTTTCCCTAAGAAACATATTCTGTATCTATGTATGTGTGACTCTTTTTTTTTTCTTAACATCTGTGATTCTTACATACAACATTTTGTGCTGTTTCTGCTCCTGTTTCCATGGCTACTTTTTTTATCCATGTGCCAATATTCTTTTAGCTGGGCAAAGGACATACATGCTTCCCATGGGGAGACAGAGCCCTGGTAACAGAGATGGCCACAGGTAGCACGAACATAGATCAGATTTACAAGTAAGTATATATTCAATAAATGACTTCTCTATAAATAAATTTTCATTCCTTTGTCATTTTCCTTGCTGCCTAAAAAAACTTAAAAGAAAAAACTTGCAGGCTGGGTGTGCAGCTGAGTATATGCTTATCATGCATTTCCCCTTTGCCCAGTCCCCAGCCCCAAACCAGACCAAACCAAGCCCTAAGAAAACAGCAGTGCAAAATTGGGATATTTTGAAACTTGAAGCCCATTCCCTTTTTATGTCCTCAAAAGAAAGGGATATCTTACAGGGGAGATTTTTACATTAATTAAACCTCTTGCTGGGTTAGAGAGTGGGCAATCTCGTTGATCTCCCAATGGCTGGTTTTACCCAGCAGCTATTGTGTCCTCCAAAGTAACCCTGATAAGAAGAAACCACTCCCAGAGTGCCATGGTCCTTTCAGAATTAGCATGGGTGTAACTTCTTTACTTCCTGAAGCTGTGTATCAGTTACAAATATGTGGAAACAGAGAAGATTAAGTTATTATGGAGAATTTTCTTCAGTGTAATTCATATTATTTTTCCTGGTTAGAACTGTTTGTTCCCAGCTCCCTCCCCTCGGATATGAATTAAATGCTAAAAGTCCGGTTCTCTGTCTTCTGGGTATCAGAATTTTGACTCTGATGATAGGTTCTGGGAACAGGCTGGGGTTTTAGTGTTCCAGTGAACAGGATGTAGTAAAAACTCCATAAAGAGCCTACTCTTTGCCATGTACTTTGGACATTATGTTTCACTAGTGGTGATTTTCCTGGTTTTTAACTCTTGAGGGAAAATACCTTATAATCTTAGTTTAATTATGCATGGCCCTGAGCATCAAGTAAATGAGAGCATCCTTTCAGATCATATTTTAGTAAAAACCATCCTACTCTAAAATCCCACATTTTAAATCAGTGCAATTTTAGGTTTGTTCTTTCAGCAATCCATCTTTTTCCTTTTGGAAACTGCCATTAATGGACTCTGCGTGATTTTGTTTTCCGTTGGCCTTGCTGAGTGCGAGCCATCTTGCTCAGGAGGAAGCGAGCTTCTGAGGCCCTGAGGCCAATGTTATTCTAGCTTTTCTGGTGCGGAAACAGTTCAAACACACCTGGCCATTTGACTATCAGGCTCCTTTGCCAAGTAACTCATCCTGGAGTCCTGGATGAGTCTGTCATTTCTCTACATATGAGTCAGGCTTCTGCAGTGTCTCACCCACATCCAATGAGGGATTGGATCTTTCATAACAGAAAGAATTCTACTTAAATGTTCATGCTTCTTCCTCCATGTCAAAGGGTCCTGGCCTCTCTTTGTTCTGTTTCTTGTCTCTTCTAGAAGGATAAACTTATAGACTGATACTTTTTTAAGGCCACCATTGCTACAGTCTCAGTGCCTTCTTGGGAAGGAATATGAGTTCAGATGTGAAGCCGATGGGTATTTATCGGGTGCCCACTGGGTACAGTGATTAAGACACTGAGCTTGGCAGGCTAAAATGAGGGGACAAGCTGAAAGAGTGGTGTTTTGACTTGGTTAGTGTGCAAGTTGACTTCATGATGGCAAATGGGAGTGGAACATTTGGGACTCAGCAACCAAAAATGTGGCCTTAAACAGGAGGACACCATAGAATGTGGCCTGCCTTGCGGGCTTCTGCTGGGGAAGACACAGGAGCATGTATGGACTGGGACAGTTGTTTACTGGATTGAACAAACTTCTTGGTATAGATGAAGATACAGCTGAGTGTGGGGGACAGATGGGACATGGGATTTTTTGCACCTATTTTGCTTCAAATGCTATAGTCCTACAAGAAGAAATAATTGTAGCACTCATGGCATACTTGCCACCCAACAGGATTTATCTTCAACCCTTTATATAATATTTAATTTAAACTTCACAGTAACCTCTTATGGAGCTGTGGTTGTTCTTCACATTGAAATACAAAAAGCACAGTTATCATCTGAGACACAAAGATAGGAGTACTCTCCTAACATAACTAGCAAAAGGTGGAGCCAGGCAGTCAGGTGCCCTTAGCCAGAAAATGGGGCTCCCAGGGATTGGGTTGCTTATGTCACAACCTGTGTGAAAGAAGCATATTTCTCTTTCTCAAAAATGCATTTCCTACAGGCTTTGGATAATTTGGAAGAGCATGAGATATGGGGGGGGGTATTGGTTGTATGTGGTATGACAAAAAATTGGTAAATACTTAAATTACAAATATAAAAATTATTATGGTAAAAGATATATTGCTATTAATTCCTCTCAAAATAACCTCTCCACTCACATACTTTGCACATTCTTATCTCAGTGTTCTTTCTACTTTCTGAAGCGATTCTGGAAGTCCTCATTCATGACTGTCTTCCCATTATGTCCAGAATTGATTCCAAATATTTATGGCAATTCCTGTCAAACAAAAACATTATGGTGTGTCCTTGTCCATGTTACTCAGTAGCTCTGGCAGTGTGGGACCAAAATGCCATGAGAGGGAAACATTTTGTATTTATTCAGGACATTGAAGCAGCCAGGAGCACACAGCTAAAGAAAAAGGGCTCCCAAAGATGCTTCAGAAAGTGCCAAGAATGATGAGTGTGTTTAGGGTGTGTGTGTGTGTGTGTGTGTGTGTGTCTGTGGGCATTTGGAGGGAAATTAATGGCAAAGCCTCTTTTGTTATAATAAATTTTTAAAAATTTGTGCACCTCTGAATTTTTTTTTACCATATTTTGTATTAAATGTGCATTAACATTTCCTCATATTAGCGCTGAATTTGGCAACTTCTGCTGCTGATAGTTGTGCTCTTCCACAAAAGCTCCTGCGCTAGTCTGCAAAGCAGCCTACTGAAGCTGCCCTGGGAAAGGGTTTTCCTTTTAAGCCCATTGAGTGAAAGCCCCAGCGAAGTGGCATTTTATAGAAGAGGCTCCATCAAAGCCAGTAAAGCTGAGTATAACTCCTCAAATGAATCTTTTTGAAAACAGGGAGGATGCAATAAGATTTAACAACAACACAGCCGAGTAGGCGAAACAATTGCAGGTATGTGTCTGATTCAACGGAATTCAGCAACCGCAACGGTCATATCTGATGAAGCAGATTCTGTATCACATGTTTAAAGCTGGCATTAAGTCCTCAAGAGGTATGAAAATATTCGAAGTGTTTTCTTTGCTCCTCTTAACAGTCATTGTGAAAGGTTCACAAATGGTTGAAACATTTGTGGTGATTAGAAGCTGCAGTTGCGAAGTGAAAAGAAAGTGTGATTCTGAGCATAGAGAAGTGAGAGGTTGCTCATGGCATTATAGTTTCTCCCTTAGACCTAGAACATGCTCTGTGCCACCAGGACAAGCTGTCTAAAGGCTCCCTGGAGTGTGTCTTTATTTATTTTGTTTTTGAGACAGGGTTTCATTATGTAGTCCAGGCTGGCCTTGAATTTGCTATGTAGCACAGGCTGATAGAGAAGTCACCATCCTCCTGTCTTGGCTTCCCTTGTTCTGGGATCACACATATGCACCACCATCCCTGAATGGATCATGTCTTTAATAAATGAGAATGGGAATTGGGAAATGGATTCTCAAAGATGGATGGTTGCCCTGATCATCTCAGGGCTTAGTCAAGGCATAGATTTCCAGACTCCTCCCCAGAAGCTTTGATCTAGTAAGTCCAGATGGGAATCTCTACAAGAGGACCTTATAATCAGGCAGGGCTGAGAGCCACAATCTGGTGTATATGTCTTATAGGTGAGTGGAATGAGGTTTGGCAACGGTAATTGATGTGCATGATCTCTGTTCTAATGGTGGGGATGAATTGGAATTTTCCTCTCCTCTCCTCTCCTCTCCTCTCCTTTCCTCTCCTTTCTTCTTCTTTCTTCTCCTCTCCTTTCTTCTCTTCTCATTTTCTTCTTTTCTTTCTTTCTGGCTCTAGATTCAACACGTTTTTCCATGTCTGAATACACGTGCACTGGGTAGTTAGGGATGGGTGCATGTGTGTCTGTGTGTGTTGGGCTGTCTCAGGCACACAGGGTGATGATCTATTAGTAGATAGTGTTCTATATTGTGCTATTTACAATGCTATTCTGAAGTATAGTCTGATGAATGTTTCCAACTCTTGGAATAAAAATGCTTAATCCTTTGAAAATATAACTATCTAGTACATAGCCTCTGGGAAATAATAAAAATAAGGAATAAGATGTACTTTCTTTTTTTTTTTTTTTTCTGGTACCAGGGATCAAACTCATGACCTTGTGCTTGCCAGGCAGGCGCTTAAGCCACTGAGCTAAATCCCTGGCCCTTAAGATGTACTTTCCAAGAAGTTATTAAAGAAAATATAGAATCCTTACATTGTTCAAGGCTCATGTAGAAGTATCATGCCTGACATCTTAGGAAAGAGTACTAGAAAAAGTGGTGAATAATTGTCACATTACTTGGGTCTTCCCAACACAGTCCACTAGACTGAAAGCCTTCTGCCTGGTTAGCTACAGTAATTGATCTTTTTTACTTCTGTTTTCTAACCATTGCAGTTTGAGCTCTTTTGAACTTTTTCAAGGATAGAGACTGTAACATATTCCTACTTCTATTCTTAAATGCCCAGGCCAGTGTCTAACATTGTATTATTAATACTGGTGATGTTTATTGAGCATTTGTTCAATTTTCAAAACAATCCCATGGTGGAGGCGTGGTTGTAATCCTGTATCTCACACAGGGAAATAGACATGCGAACACCATCGAGCTTGTGTAGTCGATGGTGGAAGCAGCACTGCCCCTGGCCTGGAATGGTGAAAGAATGGGCTGCAGACAAGGTGGGACTTTTGCCAAGGTGTAGGGAGTGGGTACGGGTCAGAAGAGGAAATGCCTGGGTGAGATGCTTCCTAGCCCAAGGGAGGATATTGGTATGTTTGAGGAGGTGGACAGGAATGGGGCTGGGCATGCTTGGGGGTCAGGTGTAGGTAGGAGCAGGGTACGGCAGACAGGCAGTGGGAATAATGTTTGGACAGGTAACTTGGGGTGGGTATGTGGATGGCACTCATGGATGGTGTTGTAAGCTGGGTGAGAACCCTGGCTGTTATTCTGTCTGTCTTGAGGAACTCTGGAGAATTTGGGCAGGGGAAGAGCATGCTGGGAAAACACTGGCTTGGTTAAGAACAAAGGAAATTTTGAGATGCCACAGCTTGATGTATTTGTACAGAGACTTTGCAGAATGCATCGGATAAAAGGAGGAGAAGATGAGTTCATTTCTGCCTGTGTTGTGTTGTGCTGTGTTACACTGCAGCCATCTCTAGCAGGTAGTGGAGCTGTGGGGCTGGACGGTGGTAAAAGAGCCATGCAAAATGGCTGGAGAAAGAGCTGTGCAACGTGGATCTTTGAGGCTGGTTTGCAAATGAGATCTCTGAGCAGAATAAGAAACAGGAAGAACCTTTGGTCCACGACCAAATTCTGTGTGCCTGTCCTGTTGGGGGTCAGAAATAAAAACCAGAGAAGCAAATAAGAATTAGAGTCTGACATATACTGAGCTTTTACATTTTATTTAAAATTATTCTTCTGTATAAGACTGTTCAGTGTGCTCATTATGAATCCTTTCTCCTCAACTTCTTTTAAGACATTTCTTCCAAGTTGTTGAACATCTGGAAATCTTGCCAGGACCTCAAATTTTTCAAACTGAAATTAGCTTTTCAATGTCTGAGGTTGTCCCACATTTTGTGTCTTGCATTTCTAGCAATCACATCCCATCTTGTAGGTTTAATGTCCTCATGTCCTGTCGATTTCATTTACTTTTAAGGTTCAGAAAGTTGATCTATTTGCAGTACCTACAGCTGCCTGGTTTTTCTCTCCGATACCTCTGGGGGCCTGTTTAGGTCCCCAATACCTCTACCTGGGAATGTTACAGTAACCTCCCTATTCACTTTCCTCAGTCTTTACTCTGCTCCCTCTGATTCACATTACTGGGTTCATCACTGACATCTAATCTTCTCACTCAACTATCCCTCTTAAACATCTTGCAAAACCTCTATTTGTTGACATCAGTAGTTTCATACTTGGTACCCCAAGGAAATCTTACTCAGAAACTCTAGTATATCAATTAAATAAAGGTAGGCTGTTTTACTCACACCAGGAGAGAATTTTAGATCATCATCCATTCTGTCTCCACAATGCCCAGAGCTCAGCAGAATGGATTGTGAATAAACAAAGCTCCCCAAGCCTCATAGAAATGGACATTAGAAATTTACTCTCAGTTTATTTGTCCTATTACTGCTAAATATGTCTTCTCCAGTTGAGTCAAAGTGAATGGTTATTTCCACATATAAAAGCTCCTTAACTTACAATGGGCCCACATCCCAATAAACCTGTGGTAAGCTGAAAATATTTAAAGTTAAAAATGCATCAACTAGGAGCTAGGGATTTACCTCAGTGGCTCAAGCACTTGCCTGGTAAGCACAAGGTCATGAGTTCAATCCCTGGCGCACACACAAAAAAAACCATCAACTACACTCAACCTCTCATACTAGAGATGTCTGTGTCTTGTTTGTCCTTGTGATCATAGGGCTGACTGTGATCTGGGGCTCAAGTCTACTGCCCAGCATCACATATCACAAATTACTAGCGCAGGGAAGGATCAAAATTTCAGATTGAATGTGTTCATTTCCACTGAATGTGTATTGCTTTTGCACTATTGTGAAGCTGAAATATTGTAAGTTAAGCCTTCCTGAGTCAGGGACCTTATATCCTGTATGTCTTTGTCTCTTTTTATCTTTTGCTCACTTTAGTAAATTCTTTCATTCCAAATGTGCTCCTATCCACTGCATAAATCCAAATCCTGTTTTTAAAGTCTTTTCCTCAACCCATTCCTTCTCACAGTTAAGGATAATATCTTTCTCCCCATCCCTTCATTTGCTTATGATCTGAACTTCTCTTAGGTGTGTGCTTCTCTCTGTTTTGTATGATGATTATTTAGTGTCACTTTTCTCTCCTGTGAAGCTCTTGAAATCAAAATAATGGGTGGATTTTCCTTTCTATTCTTTCTCAGGGACTGGGCCATCCTAGGCACTCGTTGCTCAAGGTTTTTAGCTATTTAGCTTTGCAAGCACCCTTAAGGAAGGGATGAAGACCTCAAAATTATTGTGTATTTCCTATCGTGTGTAGGCAGAGCCAGCCTTACAGTACACTTCATAATGCGTATATAAAGCTGGCAGGTATTTCAATTAGCTTGTATTTTGAAAGTCATCAATAACAGGCTCTTAGAGAGTCACAGAAGAACTGTTTGTTTATCCAGCATGCAGGTGAGGGGAACATTATTACTACAATCATTTTGTTCCTGGTGTGTACAGGCTAAAGAGGCACAGTGCAGTTTAGACAGTTAGAGACAGAATCTTCAAATGTGTTTCTTTTTTTATGCCTCTTCCATCCTAGGTCATCTTTCCAGTAAGAACTGTGTGGCGTGTTCTCTTTGAGGTCATTTACTACCTGTCATTGTCTTTAGGGCAGGCCTTCTGAAGGGGTCTGGAAAGAATCTAGACTAATGCTTGGGAACTTTTATGGTTCTGCATCTCCAGTGAGGTGTATAAATGGATTGAGTTGAAAGAGCCTGCAGGACTATGGCAGTGAGCTGCTGGCAAGGGCAGCGGGAAGTCTGAAGGAATAAATTAAAGACCAGATGCCCTTTAGACTGCTCAACTGCACAGCACGAGTCGGTCCTAACTTCCCAGCCTGGGTCACAAGTTTATCTTCTCCGAGGACTGTGAAAGCAGCCACAGTGGCAGGGGATGATGGATGGAGCTGCTCTGAGGAAGGGTGTGCATGGAAGTTCTGTTCGGGTCTTGAAATTCCCCAGGAAGGTTCAAGAATTTCTCATAGTCTAAATTCAATCAATGCAAAGAAAAATCGGGAGGCCAAGAGTGCTCCCATGAATCATCTGACTTTAATTGCACACATTTCAGTGTCGTCCAACCAAAGCTTGCTCTTGAGTGTGGAAACGCAAGCAGAAACATTTCTCAAACACTACGTTGGAAAATTTAAAACATATATAAGTATTTAATTTAAAAGTTTAACTGAATGCAAGGTATAGTTCCTGCACCTATCTTTCACTTACTGCACAAAGGCTGACAGATATGCCTGTTCCAAAATGTTCCGCATTTTTCTTACAGCTGAAATTGCCCTGAGTTTTCCATTGACAAGAAAATCAGGTATTTTTTAAATGATAACTCACTATCTTTTGGAAATGGAAACTGTGTGCCTATTTCCTGAGCCAATTACATAATTGGATATTTTAGTATAATTTCTTTAGTTACAACATTCACAGCAGACATATGGTGAACATTAGTCTATTTGTAGGCGTTACTATCTATGAATACTACAATCAGCTAGGAAATAAACAACTGAATCTTGGTTTGAGCTGGAAATCAAATACCTTTTAATATCGCACATGAAATGAAATAGTAATGTTTATCTCAAATGCCATAAATGCAGTATGGCAGTAAGTTCACTGCTTTAGCATTTTTATCGCTAAGTTTAAATTCCAGCTTCTTCACTAATTTGGCTGTGTGACTTTAGCTAAGTCATTTAACTTCTCTGTGTCTGAACTTCCTCATCTGGAAAAGGGGATAAATACAGAACACATCCGTATTTAGTCAGTTTTTACTGCAACAGAGCTGTGTAACAAATAGCTCCCACTACATGTCACTGGCTTATATTCTTAATTTTTTCCACTTTGATAGTTTGTAGTTCAACTGTTGCAACTCTTTTCTTTGGTGATAATTATGTTCAGATCTAATTCACTGACGAGATGCTGAAAAGCAGTTGTTCTCTGGGGTAAATATCATGAGCACGAAAGAATGAGACAAACCATTGAAACCCAGCCAGGGCCTCTGTCTTTATATATACACACTTCATGGGTCAAATTAGCATGTGGCCAACATCAGTATCAAGTGGTGCGTAATTACACATTTCCTATGGAAGGAGGAATGTAGAGCGAGTAGTTGAGTGACAGTGTCTTCCTTGCTATCCTAAGGTTGTTGTGAGTGGCAGTTGATGTAGCATTATAGTTGGTCTCACGGTAAAGAGCTAATATGAATTAATTGTTATTACATTTTTTATAAAAACTGTGTCAGAAACTGAAAGGGTGCATAGGAAAAAAGAGCCTCTGGAAATTCATTCAGGGATTCCTGAGATATATATGCTTATACCAATTTGCAAAATACACAATGTTTATGTGTATCGGAACATTAAATATATATATGTGTGTGTGTGTGTCACACACACACACATACACATTTTGAGTCAATTAAAAATGAAGTAAAATTTGTTGGCTGTTACTGTTGTTTGTTATCACTGATAACTGCTTTCTACCATTTTTTTTTCTCAGCTTTGTGTGCCCCAGATGACATTATTTTACTGCCTTGCTTTGCACAAGGAATCAAAGGAGCTTTTATCTATTCTGTGGGCCATGATGGGGGTAAGACTTATCTAGATCTTTGACTTTGAGCCATGGATACCACTCTGTATCCATGCTCTAGAGTTGCTCTAGAGTTTCCAATCTCAGCTCATCCCACCTCCAGCTAGACCCCAGGATCATCCACAATGAGACCCAGCAGTACCCTGAGGTCCACTAGTCTAGGCTCAAAGTGTGTTAATACTCTATCAGATATGCCCAAGTTATTCCAGGCAAGAGTCTACATATTTGGAAAACTAAACTCATAATTTTATAAATAATGGAATTTTATAGAAGAGTTGAATAGAAGAAATGTACGAATCAGCTCATTCCTTTCCTTTCTATACAGGCAATGAAACAGAGGTGCAGAGAACAGTTGTCTGCTGAAATTTACCTCACTTTTCAGTGGTGAGGACTGGGGTGGAACCTGGACACCCAGGCCAGTAGTTTTTGACACTATCTTACAGGGTTTGGATGGCACTGAGTTTTTAAAATGGAAGTCAGATTTGGAATTGGACACCCTTGCTGAAATCCTGGCTCACTTACAAGCCATGCAATTATGGGCAAGGGACTTAACCTCTATGAGTATCAATTTCCTTATTTTGAAGAGGCCACTTCATAGGGTAGTTGTGAGCATCAAATTAGAAATGGTTAAAAAGTGCTTAGGTTCTATAGTAATTTTTTTTAAACAAATCTTATTCCAGTTAATATTTAGAAACATATACTGCTTTTTGTTATCTACTGCTACAAAATGTAGTGCATGAATAATGCAAGACCTCAGCACATACAGAATTACACATTTATGTCCCATGCAGTGAGGACCAGTGATGGGTAAGCCAGTTACCTCTGCTAATCCTGATCAGGCTCACTCACATGTGTAGGAGTCAGCTGGAAGTTGGTGAATCTACAATTGCCTCTACTTGGGCAATCACAACCTCTCAGTTTTGGTCCACTGTCACTCCTCATAAACATGACAGGGAGAAATCATTCATTTGATTGTTACCATCTTAGTTATCAATGAGCACCTTAGCAGGGAATGGGAAAAATGATGCATGTGTACAGACAAGAAAAGTGGTGGGATTACTGGTGAAATACATGTAAAAGAAACAAAATATTTCTATGCTGAAGTGCTTCTTAAACTTTCAGGTATACACAAATCTCTCGTTTGAATGAAAATTCTTATCCAATCAGTTTGAGAGAAGACCTGAGATTCTAAATTTCTAGAAACCCCCAAGGGATGCTCAGGCTGTGGGTCCCAGGAATCCTCTTTGAGTATCAAAGGCCTCAGCCAGCACTGTCTAATAGAACTTTCTATGACAATGCAGTGTTTTAGACCAACACTGCCCATAAAGCAGCCATTATTCAGCTCTAGGAATGTGAGTAGTACTGATGAGGAAATAAAATTTAAATTAAATTAAATTTTTATTAGTTAAATGTGGCAGTGAACATATTTATGGTGCAGGTCTAGAGATTGATTCTGTGTGTAAGTCTGAATGTCTCAGCTAGCATAGGACACAGTGGTAGTCAGTACTATTTATTGTCATGTGAAAGGAACATGTCACTGGTGTGGGGTGCCAGAAGACAGAGCTCAAACATATTCCACCTCACCTGTGCCCAGGAACTGTTTGGGGAGTGGAGTGGAATGGATAAGGCCACACAGTGTAGAGTTTGCCTGCCAGGAGTCAAATGTAGACTCTCCCATATCACTCATATTACCTTGATTCCCATGGCCTCGGATTCCTTGTCTATAAAAGGAGAATGAAATAATTCTTCTTTTACAGGATGACACGTGTGCATCCATGGAACAACTCAGTAGCTGTAAAAGTTAAAAATTTTTATGTCATTATAATAGCTCCTACGATAAACTACATTCTCTCCTATGTACTTGGACTGGGCAAGGATACCCTTCACGTGAATTAAGCCCTCAATAGGTCACCCCATCTTCCAGCTCTTAGAAAAGCTTAAGACTACATGTGAGCACCTGGGTCTTGGGAAGAAAGATTCTTTTCATGTTGCTACTGCTGCTTTGGACAACTAAGCCTTGTTGCGTTGTTAATTCAGAAGTGTTTAACCCAAACTCTATCCCTAAATGGAGCCAATTCACCAAAGAAAGTGTCTGGTGTGAGATAGAAGGGAGCAGCTGAAACAGTGAGGTCAACTTTCTGAACTAAACAGGGGAGTGATAGCCGGCCCCAGAGAAGATAGACTGCTAGGAGACTGTGGCCGTGTTTACACAAAAGCAAGTGGGAGATGTTTGCCAGTGGAATAAATAAAGGAGATCTGGTTACATAATGTTTTGTTGTGCTCCAGTCTGAGGCCGTTGTGGAATCAGCACTTGGGATAGGTTTGCATTTGGGAGCTCAGGCTGCTGTCTTTCTTTTGTTTGCTTGTTCTTGAGACCTGAAGCACTCATCTTCTCCAGTTCCTTGAGGGCCTAAGTTTAAACTGGACCAGAACGGGACTCCGCATTTGGCTTAAAACAGCCCCAGGCTCTGCTTTATTTCTAAACCTCTGAGCTGGGATCCATGCAGACTGGTGCTGGGAGTGTAGGCTGGGGGACCAGGAGGCTTAGGGTAATTGTCCTGTGTGTCTAGGAAGCGGGGGTTACATTGAAACTAAACCCATGTTGATAACTGAGATCATGCTCTGGGCCAAGTATTGGGCCAGACACCGACTCCGACTCTCTCAGTACCCTTGCGATGTAAGCAATGATGATCCTCAGATACACAGGGGTTTTAAGTAACATATGCTATAGGTGAGAAGCTAGGGTGGAATTGTCCCTACACCTCTGCTTTTCTCCTTCTTTCACTACTCTTTTCTGACTAAAAATAAAGGCACATATTTCCACTCAGTTGCCTTTTTACAGGGGTACGGTGGGGGGAGGAGGAGCAGCATCTCATACAGAAAAAGAAATCTAGTTGTAAGATCATGATTCTACACATTTTAATTTGTATAGATAAACGAGTTTGTTCTAACACCTCCTGAGCTTCTAATTGCCCTGAAAGAAGTCACTGTCTCCCTAGTGCACAATTTGTGGAAACACTTTTGAGCGCCTTCTGGCTTTGGTGGTGCATTTGAGAGCTGAGGGACAAGCACAAGAGAGTTCAGAATGTTCACATGGTTTGAACAGATTGTTGAGCTTGGAGAAACCCATTTTCCAAGGCGTTTTAAGGTTTTGAGCCTCAGTTTACTTAGGTAAGAAATGTTTGAGAGTCTTCTGGAATTCTTGGGTGAGGATTTACGGCGCCCCAAGAGAAAAA
This sequence comes from Dolichotis patagonum, assembly GCA_004027295.1. Classification (NCBI taxonomy): domain Eukaryota; kingdom Metazoa; phylum Chordata; class Mammalia; order Rodentia; family Caviidae; genus Dolichotis; species Dolichotis patagonum. The sequence goes on along the minus strand of PVJX010003285.1, from coordinate 39,450 downwards.
TGGTAATCTCTGTTCTCCTATGTCCCTGGGTGACTCCCGTTGCCCATTCAGAAACCCTGGAAAAGTTGGCAAGACATATCCAAATGTACTCAAAGTCCTGTTTCCTGAAATATTCTTCAATGTCCAGTAAGGCAGAAAGAAAACTGAAAGAAAGGCAAAATAGCGGAAACTGTTGTGTATGTGACATTTCCTGGCATTTGTTACATCTCTGGCACTGACCTAAGTGTGTTACCTGGACTGCATTTGCACATTTGAATAATCAGTCCAATGATTTACAATAGTGAGTGGGATATGTGAGTGAATCCAGGAAGTGGAGTAAGTAGCAGTGTGTTTGCATGGATGGGAAAGGGGCCTTTAAGGAGAGGTCATTGGGTGTCTTAAGTGGTTTGAAGTTTGAGGTGACCTCTAAATTTCTGCTTAGGAGGGGTCAGGAAATGGAAAAGGGTATGTGTGACATGTCTTGAAGTTTCCTTTGTTGACACACACACATTGTTTTTACTAAGTTCATTTATTGGGTGGGGAATGTTGGTTGGTAGCGATTAAAAGGTCCTTGGCCTCCAGAAGATCCTGTCTGCATCAGCCATGAAAGCATCTGAAATGGCATCATTGAAATCTCATTTATTAGTGTTCTTTTTCCTGGAGTTGCTTTTTGTTCCCCTAAATTTATTTGTTTTGAATCTAATATTCAGTGTAGTGTGTAGATCTTAAATATAGTTTGAACAGGATAAAAATATTCTCCTATAGGTACATGTGTTGGTTAATTTTCTCTTGTTGCTGAGACAAACTACCTGACACCCAAAATTAAGGAAGGAAAGGTTTATTTAGCTCACAGTTTGAGGAGGTTTCAGTATATACTCAGTTGGCTCCAAGGCAGAGTGGTTCATGGTAGAGGAGCAACAGTTCATGGTGGTAGAAAACAGCAAAAGTAACAAGAGTAAAAAGGGAGGAGTGTGGAGAAAAGACTCTTTCTGTCCCTTATATTGTATGTAGGCCACACCCAGTTGGGTGTAGCACTCACACCCATAATCCCAACATTGGACCATGAATCAGTCACAAACTCTAGAAGCCTGCCCCCGAGATTGCATGAGGCTTTGTGGGGGACATGCAGACACAAACCATAGCAGTATATCACCATAATTAATTTAGCATGTTTTCATCTCACTAGAAAGTCCTTTTCTGCCCCTTTTAAACCCTGCACCTCTGTATACTCCATTTAACTACTATTTTTTAAACATCTGTGTCATGTTTAGTGGAGCAATTACTTTCTAACATGTGTATTTTTCAATGAATTGCTGGCTCAGAGGACAGGTACATGTTTCATGTCATACAAAACAATCAGTTTTGCAGAGCAGTTGTGTCACTTCACATTCTTACCTAATCTTTTCTCTGAAATGATCAGCAACACCAGGCAGATCTTTGTACTACTTTTTATCACTTCCCCATCTCCCCCTTCCTCTACCAAGCCAGTCAACTCAGCCTATAACAATATGCAGCACTCAATAGTAAGTATTTCCATATCAGATTATGTAGCCTTTTCAATCATTTGTTCTTTCTGTCAAAAATCATTCTGTCAAAGGATTCAAAGAAATGTAAGAATAAACAACTTTAAAATTCAGGGAGAAAGCAAGAGCTATCATCATACTTAATTCCAATCTCTGCAATCCTTCTCAAGATCAAGGAAAAGGCAGAGATTTCTATTCTTACCACTTCATTGGTGTCATAAGGGAGGTAAAATCAGTGCAATAGGCAAGAAAAAGAAAAATGAGCATGTGTTCCACAGCTTTTCCTCACGGTTTACAAATAGCTGAGATAAACAACTTAAAGGAGGACAAGTTTAATTTGACACATGGCTTCAGCCCAAAGTGGAAATATGGCAGAAGGATGTGGGGGAGAAACATTGCTCATTTCATGGCAGTCAGGAAACAGAGGGAACGGTAAAAGAAACAAGCTTGAGAAGACATTCCCTTCACAGGCACACCCCAGCCATCCGCTGCCTCCAAGGAGGCTTCACCTCCTTAAGCCCATTCAGTTTTGAACTTATCAATGAGTTAATCTATTGGTAATTTTTTCGAGATAACTTCTGCCCTCAACAATCCAATCACTTCTCAAACTGACAATCAAGATTCATTGTGGCAAGGCATAATGACAGGAATAAAACAACACAGATGCCATTTTTATCTAGGCAGCAAGCCTAGAAAATCTACAGAAACACACTAAAACTAACATGTAATTTCTGCAAGACTTCAGTGCTTAAAGTTGATCTGTAAAATTAATTGCATTTGTACCTCCAACAGCTAACAATTGAAAAATAAAATTATAAATGCCATTCACAATTATAAATGCATCAAAAATATAACCTATTTCATCTTATTTCTAATGAAAATATGCAAGAGTTAAATCCTAAAAATACAAAATATTTCAGAGAAAGAAGAAATTAGTGGAAAAACATGTAGAATTCATGGGTTGGGAAACAGTATCATTGATTTATCAGTTCTTAAATTTATTTTTAGCAGGAGCTGGCAAACATTTCTGTTGAGGAATAGAGAGTAAATATTTCAGATTTTGTCAGACATATGATAATATTTGCAGTGATTCTCTGCCTTCATATTGCAGAAGCATAGGCAACATGTGAAAAAACAAATGTGGCTGCATTCTAATAAATCTTTATAACAACACGTGATGGGCTGAATTTGCCCTCTTCTATCATCCATCAACTGAAAATGACAGCTAAAACTAGATGCCCTCTAGAGTTCTTTCCAACTCTGTCTTTCTCTGACGGTCCCAGATAATGAGAGCACATAATAAGTCATACAGCCACTTACTGGGCAACTCATTCTCCTGCTAACTTCTTCTTCATATATAAAGTGGTAAAAATAAAGCCTGCTTGGTAGTGTTGGTGTGAGGATTAGGTGAAATAATATAAAGATCTGGGACAGTGCCAGACTGACTTAAATATATGCTTGCCTTTTTTCTTCTTGTTACAATATTTTCCCATTTGTTTTTAGAACTTAGTTTTAAGGGTCAGAGATTCTGAAACTGTTTTCAGTCAAGCTCCTGAGGCTGCGGGCCAAGACCGAATGGGCCTGGAGAAGCAGGCTCATGGTGGGCGTGCCTGAATACTGGTCCAGCTGCCATGCTGCCATTTTGTAGCAGGAGGCACTGGGTGGGGCTTGGTCATCAGTGGTCCCTACTGAAGACCTGCAGGTGCCTGCCTCAGAAGGGCTTGGCTTTATCTCCAGAGGGGTCACAGTGAATGAAGTCCTGAGATGCAGTTCAGAAACCCCGAGTGCCTACCTCCCATTACCTTTTTAAGAAGACATGCTTCCCCTTGTAAGTATTACACACTGGCCTCCTAGCATAAATCCAAATATAATGTCATCTCTGGGAAAAGTTGATATGTGGTGAGAAGTAAGGCCTTCCATGTGTTGGGAATCAGAGTTGGGAGCATATAGGAGTTTTGCAACCCTTCTGCAGCTGGATCTCCCTTCCATTCTCTTTGTGGTATTGAGCTGGACAAAATGAGGATTGGTATGTTGCTTCCCTCAGCCCTGCCCTGGGTGGCATTTGTCTTGCGACTTTCCCATGCTTGTTTCAACAGCAAAAAAAGCAAAGAGATTGACATATAGCTACCCTGAGGCTAGATTGTCACTGAAATAGATTTCTTCAAATAAAAATAAGGGCCATTTTTGCTTGCAAGCCTTTGCAATGAAACAGAGTTAATAAAAACTGCATGGGAAACTCACATCGCAGCTATAAAAAAATTTAAAAACTAGGATTCTTAGCTAAAGTCAGCAGTGATTGTTGGCTCAGGGTAGAAATTAGGGAGTGAAGTATTCTGAAACACTCATTGAAAGTGAAGAGGGAAGATTTATTACCCTTTATCCACTTGTTTAACCCTTCAGAAGTAAAGCTAGAGTCACACTTGCTTAGAACCAGATTACCTTGTGGGTTTTGAGACAGATCATTTTCTCTTTGTGGATAAGCTGCTGCAGGTTCACTAACACAAACAAACTAACACAAATAAAAGCGAAAACTGCTGCAAAATAAGACTTGGTAGAATCATAGGTGAAAATGTTTCCAGCTTCGCTCCATTAGTTTCCGTTCCTTTGTGTGTACCTCACATGTCTATGAGGTTGAAGACTGTGTCCTTCTAGGCTGGAAGACAGGTTCACCTTTCATCACCCTTCTATTCCCATCTCAGCACTGGCCTCTGGAGCATCTCCCAGAACCCTGGGTCGGGCTTTGTTCCTCCAGTTCCCTGCAGGGTGGGCTCCTCCCTCCCAGGATGGCACATCCAGGACTGTTTCTAGCCCCAGTATGAGGTGCCACTAAGCCATCAGGAAATGGTGACTGATTGAGAAATTCACCATCTTCTTGTACTCAGAATTTGCCCCTACTCTAATGGGACCCCAAGAAATCAACTGATTCCCACTTACAACTACAAGCATTAAAAGTCACAATATGTAAGACAAGTGAGTCCCTGGTTGCCGTAAGGGAATTTATAGGACTAGTTAGAGGTGACTTATGGTCCTTTCTTGCCCTCGTCCCTTTATAGCATATAAACCCTGGTCATTTTCACAGGTTTTTGCTAATTAATACCACTACTGTGAAAATGGGTCTGTTCTGCAAACAAGGAGCAACAAATGGGATTTTTATTGCTGGTAGAAAAGTCTGGGGAATAATTAGCAGATCTTTGGCGATCCCTTGACTCTGGGTCCTGGCATGGTAATGGCCAGCCCTGGAGATCACTCAGGGAAATGGGGTCGGACTTTCCACCTTTAGGGCACATTTATATTGTCAGTTACAGCCTTCAAGCTGCAGTTGGACAAATGTGGGAAAATACTCTGTGAAATGCTAGACAAATGAACCTGATGTTGACCAATCTCAACTCGGAAAACTGGCTCTGCTTTGCTAAGTGCTGTACAGCAGCCAAGACTCGCAAATGAAATATTTTGATATCTCGTTAAACTTGAGTCCCCCGAGAGAGGCCAGCGTGCGTGTACACACACACACACACACACACACACACACACACATACACAGAGTTAGGGGTTCTCAAGGTGCATGGCTAAAGATTGCAGGAATGACAGACTCTTGGACTAGAAAGTAATCCGAAGGTTGTCTGGTCCAGAGATTCATGTCACCGAAGCATATCTGGAGAGAATCCAGGGAGATCTGTGAGTGTGGATGGGGAAAAAATTACATTTTTGCTCTCACTAATCTCTAAACTGACCATTTCTGTGTCAAAAAGGGACAACAAAACACAGAGACTTTGGTTGTACCTGAGATTTTCACACGGTAGAAATCAAAGATGTCTTCGTATCGTATCACAGTGTTGTGCGTAACTCAAGATATCATTTATGCTCATCACTTCTTTGAAATTATGGTAGATATCAGGCCCACTTCTGGGGCTTATTTAATATGGTATGAAGGAAGAATACATATAATACTATTTAAAATATGTTGAGTATTAAATTTCAGGCAGTTAGTTTTTGGTAATTATTTGTATATTTTCTATTTAAAAACATTCTGAGATATGTCACAGGCTTCATCAGACTGCCAGAGAAGAACATAATATGTAGTTCAAGAACTCTTTTTTTGGCAGTCTCCTGTATTTACAGCTGAGGGAACTGAGGCAGAACTGGTAAGTGGCAGAGAAAACTCCAGAAGCCCAGGTGCTGCCCCCACATCAGTTGCAGACATCTGCAGAAGACAGCGCCCTTGGTAAAAACAACACCGAGTACTTCCTTCAAACAATGTTGTTTAAGTGTAGAAGTCAGAGACAATAAGCAATTCCTGAGGTTAATCTTAGCCAGAGAATTCATTTTCAAGTTCAAATACCCTTTTCTTCCCTCGAAGTGTGGACAATGCTAAGTTAAGTGCATGGTGTTGATATTCTAAAAGGTTAACGGTGAAGCACAATGCTGTGGATTGTGTATAAAAAATCACCTCAGAATACGGTCTGTTGCATCCCTAGCAGCAAGTTTATCTCCTGCATATTTAAGAGGACTTTAAATGTCTCAAAATCAAAAAATAAAAAGAGAGCTGGAGATGTAGCTGAGTCCTAGTTCTAATTACCAGTACTGGAAAAAAAAAAAGTCGATACTATCTTACTGTTTAAATGTTATGGTTCTTTGAATTTTACTAATTATCCCATTAATGTTATTTTTCTAGGCCTGAATACAATTTAAAATTGGATGTTGTCATTAGTTGTCATCTTCACTTATTTTCCTCTAATCTGAACCATGTCCTCAACCTTCCATTTGTGTTCTGTGATGTCGACTCTGAAGGACATTTGCCTGCTTATTTTGTAAAAGTTTCTTTAGTTTGGATCTGCCTGATGTTTCTTTCTGATTCTTTTCGGGTTATTCACCTAAAATTTTTTCTGATTGTTACTTGAATTGTACATATAGATGGTGTACAGTGTGATGACTGATACATGCACACAGTGTACAGTGATGACATGAAAATAATATTTCCATTGCCTTAAACACTAACTTGTTTTGATTGACTCATGGTAATTGTGCATATACATGGGATAGAGTGTGATGTTTCAGTACATGTGTATAATGTATATGGATGGAATCATATGGACGGAATAACTTTTTCTCTCTCTTTATCTTGCTTTGTGCATACTCTGGGCTCTTCTAGTTCTTTATAATCTATATAAAGGTTATTGTGAGCTACCCCACCCCACCCCACCCTACCTTTTGCAGAACACTAAGACTTATTACTTCTGCATCTAGGTCTTCACTACCCATTGTACCCCCAGCTGCTAGTAGCATCACTATTATTCATTCCAACTGAATCTCAGTCATCTATGTATTATAAAATTTGGCCTTCATCTGTCTATGTCTGACTTATTTCCCTTAACATCATGTCCTCTAGTTTCATTCATTTTGCTTCAAATGACAGGATCTCATTTTCTTTTTGGCTGCAGAATAGCTTTACACAGTGTATATCACCGTTTCATCATCCATGTGGTTTCTGATGGGCATCTGGTTGGCAATGTATTTTAGCAATCATGAAGAGTGTGGCAGTAAACACGGCAGGCAAGGGTCACTCTCCTGTGCTCGTGTTACTTCCCTTCTAGAAGTGGCACAGTTCAATTATATGGGAGCTCTAGGTTTTGATTCTTGTGAACCCTCCATCGTAGCTGTATTAAGGTATATTTCCACCAACAGGGTTCCACCATTCTCTCTAGCACTTGTTATTTTTGTCTTTCGATCATATCCATTCTAACTGGGGTGAGAGGCTGTCTTGTGGTTTTAACTTGCATTTCCCTGATGGTTAATGAAATGGAGCATTTTGTGGGTCATTTCAATGTCTTCTTCTGAGAATTGTCTGTTCATATTCTTTGACCATTTTTAATTGGTATGTGATTTTTGTTAGTGAAGTTTTAAAAGCTCCTTATGTATTATAGGTTTTAATTCTTTGTCAGATGAAGAGTTTGCAAAAGTTTCTCCCATTCTCTTGCTTATATCTTTATCCTGTTGATTGCCTTTTCTTGCAGAACATTCTTAGTTTGATATAATTCCATTTATCCATTTTTGCTTTTGTTTTCTGTGATTTATGGATCTTATCAAATTTTTCTTTGCTTATACTAAGGTCTTTAAGTGTCTCCTGTGTTTTAGCATCATATTTTAGTAGTAGCTTCATATTACCTTCAGAGTAGCTAGTACCTTCAAATTTTCAGGTCTTGCCTTTGGGTCTTTAATCCACTTTTAGTTTACTTTTATAAAAGTGAGATATCTCAATCTTTTAAGCAGCACTTTCCATTTTTCCTAGCACCATTTATCAAACAGGCTGTCCTTTTTCCAGTGTATGTTTTTGCACCTTTGTTGAGGTGTATAGGCATGGTGCTATTTTTAGGCACTCTGTTTTGTTCCATTTGCCTTTGTGTCTGTTTTTAACTCCAATACTATAATGTTTGTATTACTTTTGTTTTGTAGTATATTTTGAACTTAGTGTGGTATTTCTAACATTGTTCTTTTTGCTCAGGCCAGCTTTGGCTATTCAGAGTCTTGTGTTTCTATATACATTTTAAGATTGCATTTTGTAGTTGTGAGAAGAATGTTATTGGTATTTTGATGGGAATTGCAGTGAACCTGTAAATCACTTTGGATGGAATGGACCTTTTAACAATAATAATTATTCCTATCCATGAAGGTGGGAGGGCTTTCCATATTTTTTGTGTCCTCCAGTTTATGTGTTTTCATCTGAGAAATTGTATTATGTCCCTACCTGTACATCATATTAGAAGGTATGTGGTGTTGATATCACTGGAAATATTGACGTTGGTGATATTAACATTCATCCTTTGATTAAGCTGGTGTCTCTTTGCTTTTGTGACTCTAAAGTTGCATATTTTAAAAATTATTATTCTCTTAATAAGTATCCTTATTAATAGAAATACTTTGTGTAAAATTCATGTATCTCATCATACTTTCATTGACTAATTTTAATTGATGCCTCCTGCCTGAAGCAACTCTTAGGCTTGTATAAGAAGTTTATTCTACAGAAGACTCAATATTTAAACAGTAAATTCAAATTTCCTTGTCTTGAGGTTTACGTTAGTTTTCATAATTATTCTTTGTCTCACTGAATTCCTCTCTCTCTTACTATTTACCCAAAGTTATAAATGCCATCAGAATGTGACAGTTATGAATGTGCACACAATGCAAATACACTTGCAAAGCAGGTGCAGTAATTCCTAAGGGTTCTTGATGGATTTTAAGTACTTAAAAACAAAGAAAAAGGTGTGATGCAGATTCTTTTGTGAATGAATATAACTTGATCACATCCTGTGAGTAAAGTATAGCCATTTATACCTTCCAAGCCACAAACACCTAATAAATACACATGGATTGAAAGAAACCTTCCACGTTACACCGATGTCAAGATCCTAAGTCTCACGCTCCACTAGAATACCTACCACATGGGCTGGAGCCTCTAGGAGATGGGGAATGTTTTGGGGAAAATTTTTGCATCAACACTCAGTAAACTTCTTCAAACATTTTTACAGCTCAAATATATATAAGTGAGTAGATAACAGAAGCTCCTGCTTTAGATTTTGCTCACTCCTTTGTGATGTACTTTACGGACTATGAGGTATACCTTGGCCTCCACCAAAGATAGAAGGGCTGAGCCTTTTTGTTCTTGGAGCACGAAGGCCCAGCTAATGGAGGATCTGCTAGGGCAATCTCCAAAAAATGTGAATGGAATCTGCTTCCCGTGAGGTAGATTTCTTTTTTTATGGTCAACTCCTTTAAGAAATGGATGGAGCTCAGTGTAGTGGAGCACGCCTGTAATCCCAGCACTGAGAGGCTAAGGCACTAGGATCACTGTGAGTTCCAGGCCAGTCTGGGCTACACAGTGAGTTTAAGACTAGCTTGAATTACACAGTGAGGCCCTGTCTCAAAAAAACAAAATCAAACAAACATATAAGTAAATTTTTAAAAATTAATGAAAGAACAAAATAGAAATGTTAGTATAGGGCCAATCATTTTTGTTTTCCAAGACATCAAAAAAGACAGTTTTGCCAACCTTTAGGAAAGACCTAAAGAAGTCATCTAGTTTGACCTTCACTGGATCAGAAATGGGCTCAGACCCTGAGTCTTAAAAACCCAAGTGCTTAGGGGCTGGGAATTTAGCTCAGCAGCATAAGCTCCTGCCTTGCAAGCTTGTGGTCATGAGTTTGATCCCCAGTAGTGATAAAAAAAAAACCCAAGTGCTGAGAATGTTGTCACTTCCATCTCTCCACACTAGTTTTTTTTTTTTTAAATTTTATTTAAAGAAAAACAAAACAAAACAAAAAAAAGTGTAGCAACAATATGGAATTCCAAGGAAAAAAAGAAAAGAACAAAAAAATTAAGAAATCATTATTTGATAACTTACATACTGTCATCTTGGAAATAGTTGTTCAAGTTACAAAATTAAAACATACAAAGTACACATTCAAACAATGAGACTGTTAACAATTCTGCCCCATGATCTAACAAAAACAGTAATATGGTCATTCATCTTACATACTTAAACATACATGCAGTTATATCCTTTAGAGCACTTTCTTTTCCTCTCTTTTTTACAATAGCAATTACACATTTTGGGTTTTATTACTCCTACATTTCTTATTATTTTTTGACACTAGAGACATTATGCAATATTTATAAATATGATTCTTATTTATTTCACTAATGAGGATAGTCTCAAGTTGTTTCCATTTACCTATGAAGGCCTCAAGATCATCCTTCTTCACAGCTGAGTAATATTCCATTGTATAAAAATACCACACCTTTTTCATCCACTCTGTGGTTGATGGACATCTTGGTTGTTTCCAAGATTTAGCTAATACAAATTGTGCTGCTATGAACATGGGTGCACATATATCACTGTGATAGGACCTCTTCAGTTTTTCTGGGAAAATACCCAGGAGGGGAATAGCTGGGTTGAATGGAGCTTCCAGTCATAGTCTTCTGAGAATTCTCTATACTGATTTCCATATTGGTTGCACCAGTCTACACTCCCACCAACAGTGGAGCGGTGTTCTTTTTTCCCCGCAGCCTCGCCAGCATTTGTTATCGGTTGATTTCATGATGGCAGCTATTCTTTCAGGAGTGAGACGAAATCTCAATGTTGTTTTAATTTGCATTTCTCAAATGACCAGTGATGGTGAACATTTCTTCATGCATTTATTTGCCATTTGTATATCTTCATCTGAGAACTGTGTGTTCATCTCAGTTGCCCATTTTTGGAGAGGGTCTTTGAATTTGGGGGGCTTGATGTTTTTTTAGTTCTTTATATGTTCTTGATATAAGTCCTTTGTCTGAGGGGTTGCTGGCTAAAATTCTTTCCCATCCTATGGGTTTTCTTTTCACTCTGTTGGTGATTTCTTTTGAAGTGCAGAAACTTTTCAATAATATGAGATCCCAGTTGTTGATCCTCTGAAGTGTTTCCCACGCAGTTTGCGTTTTGTTCATGAATTCTCTGCCTACCCCTATGTCTTCAAGACTTCTACCTACCTTGTCTTCCAGTAGGTTTAGTGTTTCTGTTTTAATGTTTAGGTCTTTGATCCATTTAGACTTCAGTTTTGTGCATGGTGATAGGCATGGATCTAGTTTCAGTTTTCTGCATGTGGAGAGCCAGTTTTTCCAGTACCATTTATTAAAGAGGCTATCCTTCCTCCAGTGAACATGTTTAGCCCCTTTGTCAAATATCAGGTGGCTGAGTGTCTTTGTACTTATACTTGCATCTTCTAATCTGTTCCATTGGTCCTCAGGTCTATTTCTTTTCCAGTACCATGCTGATTTTATCACTGTGGCTTTGTAGTACAGTTTCAAGTCAGGAATTGAGATGCCTCCTGCTTTGTCTTTATTGCCCAGACTTGCCTTTGCTATTCTAGGTTTCTTCTGTTTCCAAAGGAATTTTAGGAGTGTTTTCTCTAGATCTGTGAGGTATGTCAATGGTATTTTGATTGGGATTGCATTAAATCTGTATAACAGTTTTGGTAGTATGGCCATTTTCACAATGTAGGTTCTTCCTAGCCAAGAGCAAGGAATATCCTTCCATTTTCTAATATCCTCTTCAATCTCCTTTTTAAACATAGTATAACATAGTATAATTTTCTTAGGCCTTTTACATTCTTAGTTAGATTGATTACTAAGTATTTCATTTTTTTAGATGTTATTGTGAAGGACAATATTTCCATAATTTCTCTCTCAGTGAGTTTCTTGTTTGTGTATAGGAATGTTATTGATTTTGGGGCATTGACTTTGTAGCCAGCTACACTGCTGAATTTGTTTATTACCTCTAGTAGTCTTTTAATGGAGTTTTTTGGGTCTTCTATATGGAGTATCATGTCATCTGCAAATAGTGATAATTTAACTTCTTCCTTTCCTATCTTTATTCCTTTTATTTCTCTCTCTTGTCTGATTGGCCTGGCTAGTGTTTCCAGAATATATTGAAAAGGAGTGGTGATAGTGGATATCCTTGTCTTGTTCCTGATTTTAAAGTGAAAGCTTTCAGTTTTTGTCCATTTAGTATAATATTGGCTGTTGGTTTGTCATAGATGGCCTTTATAAGGTTGAGGTAGACACCATGTATTCTGAGTTTTTGAAGGGTTTTTAATCATGAACATGTGTTGGACTTTATTGAAAGCTTTTTCTACATCTATTGAGATGACCATGTGGTTTTTGTTTTTGGTTCTGTTGATGTGGTGTATCACATTTATTGATTTGCGTATGTTAAACCATCCCTGCATTCCTGGAATGAACCCCACTTGGGCATGATGTATAATCTTCTTGATGATTTGCTGCATTCTATTTGCCAGTATTTTATTAAGAATCTTTGCATCAATGTTCATTAGTGAGATTGTCCTATAGTTCTCCTTTTTGGTTGGGTCTTTCTCTGGTTTTAGTATGAGAGTAATACTTGCCTCCAGGAATGGTTTAGGGAGGATTGCTTTCTTTTCAATTTCATTGAAGAGTTTAAGGAGTATTGACATCAAATCTTCTCTAAATTTCTTGCAGAATTCAGCCGTGAATCCATCAGGACCTGGGCTTTTCTTTGTTGGTAATTTTTTTTTTTTTATTACGTTTTCAGTTTCAGTAGCTGATATTGGGTTAGTTAAAATTGCTATATCTTCTTGGTTGAACTTTGGTAGTTCATATGTTTCTAGAGATCTATCCATTAACTCTGTGTTTTCCTCTCTATGTGAGTAGAGATTTTTTTTTTTTTTGGTACCGGGGATCGAACTCATGACCTCGTGCTTGCCAGGCAGGCACTTAAGCCACTGAGCTAAATCCCCGGCCCGAGTGAGTAGAGATTTTCAAAGTAGGTATTCATAATCTTTTGAATTTCCATGGGATCTGTAGTAATTTTCCCCTTTTCAGTCCTTATTGTGTGAATTTGGGCTTTTTCTTTGTTTTTCTTTATAAGGTTAGCTAGAGGTTTGTCAATGTTGTTTATTCTCTCAAAAAACCAACTGTGTTATTCATTAATTCTTTGTATTGTTTTTTTAGTCTCAATTGCATTGATTTCAACTCTAATCTTTACTATTTCCTCTCTTCTATGAACTTTGGGTTTAACTTGCTCTTCTTTTTCTAGAAGCTTGAGATGAAGCATTAGGTTGTTGATTTGTGTTCGTTCTGTTTTCTTGATATGACAATTTATTGCTATGTATTTCCCTTTTAAGGCTGCTTTCATTGCATCCCACCGATAACAATATGTTGTTTCTGCATTTTCATTGAATTGTAGGTATTGCTTTATTTCTTCTTTAATTTCATCTGTAGCCCACTGGTTGTTATTTAACTTCTATGTATGCATACAGGTTTTGCAGTTTGTTTTGCCATTAATTTCCAATTTCAGTGTGCTATGGTCAGATAGTATAATGGGATAATTTGAATACCCTTGCATTTACTTAAGAATGTTTTATGGGATAATATATGGTCTATTTTGGAGAATGTCCCATGTGCAGCTGAGAAGAATGTGTATTCTGTTGTGGTTGGGTGGAACACTCCATAAACATCCACTAAGTCCAATTGCTCACAGATATGATTCAGTTCTATTACTTCTTTGCTGAATTTTTGTCTAGTTGATCTATCTCTTTGTGACAATGGGTTGTTAAGGTCCCCTGTAATAATTGTGTTCTTGTGTATTTGGTTTTTCATGTCCATTAGTATCTGTCTTATATAGTTTGGTGCTCCTATGTTTGGTGCATATATATTTATAATTGTTAGTTCTTCCTCTTGAATTTTTCCACTTATGGGTACATAGTGACCGTTTTTGTCTCTTTTAATCATTTTAGGTTTGAAGTTCACACTGTCTGCAAATAGAATAGTTACCCCTGCTTTTTTCTGGGTTCCTGTTGCATGGAATATTGGTTTCCATCCTTTGACTTTTAATCTATGAGTTTCCTTTGGGTCAGATGTGTTTCTTGTATACAGCATATTGTTGGATCATTTTTCTTGATCCATTCTGTCAACCTATTTCTTTTGATAGTTGAATTGAGGCCATTTACAGTTATGGATATCACTGATCTATACTGGCTTGACTTTGCCATGTTATGTTCCAATTGTTTGCGTTCTGCTTTTCTCCCTTATTTAATTGTTTGTCCTACCTGGTGGTTTCTTTCTGTTGTTCTGGGGATTGTGGTCATTTTTATCTCTGTCTAGTATGTCTTTCAGCACTCTTTCTAGGGTTGGTTTGGTGGATGTGAATGTCCTCAGTTGTTCTTTGTCATGAAAATATCTTGTTTCTCCATTAAATTTGAATGAAAATTTTGCTGGGTACATCAGTCTGGGTTGAAAGTTGTTTTCTTTCAGGGCTTGAAATATTTCACTCCAAGTACATCTTGACTTGAGGGCTTGTGCTGAAAAGTCTGCTGTGATTCTAATGAGCTTTCCTTGATAGGTAACTTGTGTCTTTTCTCTAACAGCTTTTAGTATTCTGTTTTTATGTTGTATGTCTGAGATCTTAATTATTATGTGTCTGGGTGTAGATTTATGTTGGTTGTGACTGTTTGGCATTCTATATGCCTCATTTATCTGCATATCATATTTTTCCCCATGTTTGGGAAATATTCTTCTATTATTTCTGTGAATATTTTAGATATGTCATTTGTATTGACTCCAGCATCTTCACTAATGCCTATTAATCTTATATTGTGGCTGGTGGCATTATCTTGAAGCTTCTGGATTGTCATTTCATGTTGCTTTTTATTTTTAAAAGTTCTATCGTTTCATGATCACTAATTGCGATCTTGTCTTCACGGTCCAAAATCCTACCTTCAGCTTCATTTAAACGGTTTTGCATGCTTTGAATAGAATTTTTTGTTTCTTGGATGTCTCTTTCAGTTTGCTTCATGAATTCTGCTTGTTTTCTATATTGTTCATTCAAGGTTTCAATCAGTTTCCCATGCTCCTGTACTTTTTTCTCTATTTCTTCTTTAGCTGTGCTCAGCAACTCCTTTACTAAGGTTGTTAGTTCTATCTTTACATGGGAGAGTACTTCTAATTTGATTTCCTCTATGGCCTTATGGAGTTGTTTTTTTTATTTCATTCGCTATCTTTTCAGAGATTTTCAGTGTGTTATTTCTGGAGTCCTCTAATTCAATGTCTCCTGTTCTTGCTGCTGATGGAGTGGATGTTTGAGATTGCATTTTGCTTTTTTGTTTTGCCATTTTCCTCTTTCGAGTTAGTGTTTGATCCTTCAGACCTGCTAGTGCCAATTGTTGGTAGTGTGTATCTTGGTGTCCTACTGTAAGGTGGTTTGTCCAATTGCTGGGTCTCACAATGAATAGGTGGGCCAGTCACCTGAGTTCCTTCTGTGGACCTGTTGGGTGAGTCCTATATTTTTCTTGGGCTGACAAGCCTAGTAGTATTGATGTAGGTCAACTTTTAGTTCCTGCTAGTACTTTATCTTTGGGTTATTCCAGGTCATCAAGTCCCCCTTTCTATACTGTTTGTGTCGGCTGAGGCCCTTCTGTGTCCCTATTGTGTGTCTGTGTGTCTCATAAGCCCTTTTGATTTCCTTCAAGTTGGGGGAGTCCTTCTTGGCACACTCCTCACTCTGCCTGATGTTTTCTGTGTGTAGAAAGGGGTCACCCTCACTCTTGTCAGACTTACCAAGGTCTTACAGTTAGTTGGAGGGAGCTTTACCTATTTACCCACTGTAACCTCTATTTTAGGGGCATACTCACCACACTGACTGGAGCCAGCTGAGATCTTGTTTCCGTGAGGCAGTCACTTAATCTCCCTTACTAGCACAGATAATCCGCTGTAGTCCAAGGTTCCTCTTGGCACAGAGTTCCAAGTTTGCCCCGTGTGCGCTGTGATTCCCAGGAGCACGTGCGCAGTCAGGGCCCAGGGTGGGTTCCGGGCCCTGCTGGCTGCTTGGAGTTCACTGAGTGTAGTCCGGCTAAGCCCGCTGGTCCCTATCATGTGCCTTCCGAGAAGCAATTTCTAGACTTTTAAGTTTCTTATTCTCTAGCAAAGCCATGACCAACATGGCAGGTACAAATAGACTGGTTATTGATTGTTGCATTCACTGAAATATAACAGCAATGTTCACTGTGTCTTCGAAGATGGAGTTGTGGCATTTGACCGCTACTACTTACATCCTAATTACTTTCACTGACTTTATCATTTTTTACTGTGTAGTGACTGTGCCACCACAGGTTCCGCTGTCTAGTGATCTCAGTGGAAGAGCTCCAAATGATATAGGGGAATGAAACTCCCGACCTACTATGTCAGGAAGTTCATGTTCTCTAAAACCGAAGAATGAATTTTAGGAACAATAGAGGTGAAGAGTAGAATATATTGTTTGAGAGAAAGAAAGCTGTCTGAAGAGAGACAGAAGGGGACTCAAGCAAGTTGACCTCCTCTCTAGTTTTTATTGTTGAAACTCATTCTTTAAGTTCAGTTGAAGAAGTATAGCAATAAAAATTCAATTAAAAATGCAACCATAATACTGGCTACCCAAAGTTTTTCTTTAAACTCCTTTACCAACACTATAAACAGAGTTATAGATGAACATGTGAGAAAATATGATTAAGGGTGTTGTGGGCATAACATTGAGAAGAGAGCATGACTTTTAGATGACTGACTTGAACTGACTTTAAGGTTGACTTAAAAATTTAAAAGGTCATTATAGTTGAGTGTAGGCAAAATATAACAAGTGACAATGAACAGAGTCATAATATGTAAAATATTGTTTACTTGGATCAAAAAGATCTGCCAGCCCCAAAACAGATCAGAGAAGAAGTAAAAGACAAAAACAAAATAAGACAAAGTCTTAGGAGATTTACAACAAATAAACTCAAGTTAGAAACGTGGAGTGGCCAGGAATGTGACCTTAAGACCTGTTGTTTATTTTGTCTGTGACAGTCTTTCACAAAGAAATGAAATTTTTAAGTAAACAAACAACAACCAAAGAAAAAAGTAGGGAAATAAAAGTCAAAGAGGATTCTGGGAGGAAAAAGACCTTGCATCTGATGAATTTTGCATAAGAATAATTTATGGAAGAATTAAACTTGTATAATGAAAAAAGTCTCAAATGTTTTGGGTATAGAAAATTTATTGACATTAGATTGTTTTTCATCAAACTAATTGGCAAATATTCTTGCAATACAACATCTTCCCTGGTCACTGCCAAAGAAATGACGCTTATTCTGGAGAAAAAAATCAGAGTGTAAATATAAAATAGAAGATTTGTATGTTTTTGTTTTTCATTTGTCTGCCTTTTTTGCTCCAGTTATCAAATATTCAAGTCTAAAAATGAAGAACATGAAATGTGAATTAAGGAACATTAGAAAAGTTTTCTGCACACAAAGCAAGCACATTTTCTGAATCGTGAGTCCAGTTGTCTTCCATTTTTTCCCCCATGTCAGTACCTCTCATGCCCGTATAGCCATCCACGGAGATCCACATGAGCTTGGGGAAGAAAATCGGTTCCGGAGACGAACTGTGAGAGCCTTGCTGAGAGCCCGCTGAGGAGGAGCCCGAGGAGGCAGCCTGCTAGGGAGGCAGCAGACACAGCATCTTCACTTGAAATATAAACAGAAGCACGTCACATCTTTTCCAATGAGTTTTGATTTTTGTTTTGGAACATCTCAAAGAGCAAACTAGGTACCAGGACCTAATCTCTGTGACACTCTAGTCACAGCAAGAACTGAAGCTGCCAAGCCACTGAGAACTAGCACATCAGCTGCTTCTATAGCACCAGCCCACTGTGTGCTTTGAGCAATGGAGATGTCAAAGTCCTAAGACTGTAGGACCATAAAAATACACATTTACTTGTGGTCACATGTGGGATTTAAGACTGGGAATGCACCCCAAAAGGAATGCCTTTTGAGGTTCCTAAGAACCAAAATTGAAGTTTTCTTAGTCATATGGTAGCTCCAACAGGAACACAGGGAACACCCAGCCAAGAACCTGCACCTGACCAGGTGTTCTGAAGCTTCAAAGATGGATGGTTGTTAGACCCAGTGATTTCCCCCAACAAGTTCCTTCCGGGGCCTTCTGTGGTCATAAACAATGCAGTTAGTAAAACAGGCTTCTGTGGGAGGGAGACCTGAGATGGTCTGAATCCCCCCCTTTTCTTTTTTCATTTTCTTTTCCTTTCTTTTCTTCTTTCTTTCTTTCTTTCTTTCTTTCTTTCTTTCTTTCTTTCTTTCTTCTTTTTTGCTGAACAACTAAGCAACAAAAGTGATCTGGGAAAGTAGAAGACATTTCAGAGCAGGCTATGCATTCTGCACATGCCAAGGAAAGGGAGGGTGTAGCCTTTTGACTCCTAATCCTATATTTACTTGCTGGCTAAGTGGCATTAATTCATTTGGTTTTATAGAGTGTAGGCTTTCTTTTCTCCATTAAGTTTCTCTTCTTAAAAAGAATAGCAAGCTCATTTTAGACGGTTGAAGACAGCTTGGAGATCCACTATTATATGAATAGAAAAAATGATCTCCATTTAATGAACAACATTTTCAATTAATTCAACATAGGTGGATATTTTAGTGGGCCTGGTTCATGATAGGACATGGACTACACTGGTGAACAAGATATTCTGAGAGACAAAGGAACAGGCAATTGTGGTCAATGTGAAACAGTCTTGGGGTTAATGGAAGGGAAGGCATTGAGAAGACTTGGGTCTTACCCACATTTTGGGGTTGACAATAGTTTCTTGCAGAGATCACATTCAAGGCGAAGGGAGTCTTGAATTAAGTTCATTAGGTGATAGGGTGGGAGCTGAGTTGAGCTATCTTAATAGGCAGAGGTGCAACACGGGATGTGACAGATGCATAGATTGGTGAGCAGTGGATCAAATAGAATAGGTGAGCACCAGGCTCCTCAAACCCTTGTTGTTGCCGAGCTCTGGGATCTATCCCTCAGAACAAGGGAGTGAACATGGAGTGGCTTTAAATAGGAGACTAGAATGCTCAGCTTGGGAATCTCCTGATAACTACAGTGTAAAGAATGGATTGGAGCTGGTGAGACCAGAGGATGTGTTGGATGAAAGGCAAGAGATGATGGTGTTCATCCTATTTCCATGCCATTGGAGCCAGGTGACATTGGGCACAGGCTTCTCCTGACGGCAGCCATAAACATTTGCACCCAGGACACTACGATGAACTAGGAGGATCCATTTTATCTCTATCCACTATCAGTTAGATAGACTTTTTCAAGTGTCTGCACTGTTTTCTTAAAGCTACCTGTTTTGGGAGTTAATAACATAAAATCATTGAATTTAGCTTCAAATGAAGAATGAAAGGGGACTCATTCTATTAAACAGGGTTTGGGGGAATAATTTGGTATCTAATTTATCCTTACTTTTTGAGCTGGTCTTTGCTTTGGAGTCTCAGAGAGTTGCCTGAAGGTATAGGAAAGCTATAAAAATATTTGTGGATTTAGAAATACTAAGGTGCAAAGGAAATCATTCAGTGTTTTATGTGCATTTATTTCTTGCAAGCCCATTATTCCATTTTCTCATGTTACAAATAGTCTTTTTTCCTTTAAATATATTTCCCTACAATATAATTGTTTATTAATATGCCTATTAAACATTAATGCATCATAAAAGCATGAGTGATTTCTTGACATGGGAAAAAGGTTAGAAATGTGGGATTCTACATACAACTATGCACTGGTGTGGTTTGCAGTGGGGGGGCAGTCCTTCTTGGGTCACACCCCTATTGTCCAGGGGTCCTTGGGTCACAAACAGAAGGACCCCTGGACAATAGAAGGAAAGGTCTGGATTCATGGTCAGGCTTGTGAATCATGCATGTTGTGGAAATGGATTTTGTGGAAATTAAGATAAATAAAAATAAATAGTGCCTGTGATTGTGTTTAGGACACTACCTGGCATGGCATTCAGTAAATACTGGCTATTGTTGGGAGCCACAGACGTGCAGCAGGGTCACTAGAGCTGCTTTGAGGGAGTGCAGGAGACGAGGATGTATGTGTCATGGGAAACCTCATGGAGAAAAGTGCATTTTCAGCACATCCCAAGGGTCAAAAGAAAGACACCGAACATGAGACCACGAGGAAGAGAATGTGAGACTCCTTGTGTGTTGGCGTAGCTACTGTGTGCAGCCCTTTCTGACCACTACAGTAGAAGTTCTGCTGTGAAATTGGCTGAGGGGCAGCCCTTGAATATGTTGCTTTCAAGAATTGGCTTCTTTGCAGGTGTTCTCTAATCCCAGAGCATTTCACAGATTGAAGAAAGCTGGCCAAGGCAAGGCCCTTCTATTACCATGTATCCAGTTGGTGATGTGGTCCCTGTAGACTGGATGTACTGAGAACAGCCATGCCTCTCCCTGCCCACTCTTTTCTATTTTGAAGTACACATTTATGGTTACTGATTGTTACTGGGTCCAGAGCCCAATCTTCTCCTATTTCTCCTACTCATTCTTTGCCAATATCCCACATTTCATTAAGGCTCTCCTGGGACACTCAAGCAGCAGTGAGAAGAAAATGCAATTCTGAGATCCAAATTTGGGATAATGGAAAAACAGGAATCTACTGCAGAACTTTAATTTAAATACACCATTAAAAGAGAGGAGGGTGGGCACTGAGCACTGCAGTGAGTACCTCGTATATTTGGTAATGATACTCAGTAGTGGCTGATTATGTATCCATGGGCCCTGTAGTTTCATGGGGTCATGGTGAACCTCCCTCAGTCTACTCTTTTGTACTCATTTCTTGTCTCTCATTCTTATAGTTGAATATTTTGTGTATACAAGACTGAAGTGAAAAATGTGAGCAGGTACCCACCAGAATGGTCAAAATGGAAAAGATGGAAATACAGTGTGTGGGAAAAAATGGTGTCTTAGTCTATCTTGTGCTACTATCAGAGGCTATCAAAGAGTCAGTAATGAATAGAAACTTATTTCGTTCATGAGAAAAAGGAGGAAGCTGAGAAATCCACAGTGGAGGGGCTGGTGTCTGACCAAGGGCCTTGCTGTTGTATTGTGATAAGACAGAAGGCGTTGTATGGGGGAGAGCACGTGAGTGGGCAGCAGTGCACCAGGAGCTGGATTTGTCTTTTCATAAGGAACTTACTCTGCAGATAACAAATCCACTCCACAAATAACAGCCTTAATCCATTCGTGAGCACAGACTCATCATGACCTAACACCACCAGAAGGTTTAACCTCCCAATACCTCCACTTTGGGGTTCAAGCTTCCAAGACAGACTTTGGGAGGCACATTCAGATCATAGCAATGTGGGACACCTGGCACTCACTCATACCACTGGCGAGAGTATAAATGTTTGGAAAAAATCTTGACTGTATCCTCTAAGTCTGAACATAAGCTAACCTAGGACTCATTGAGGCTATTCAACAGAATGCATAAGATAGTCACTAAAAAAATGTAGTACAGTGTTCAAATATCCCTGAGCTGGAATTATCCAAAGGCCCACCAGCAGTAGAATGGATAAATAATTGTGGCATATTCACAAAACAATACAATATAGACAGTGAATGATATAACTCTGACATGAATCAAGGTAGAGGAACCTTATAAACACAGGATATGGGACAAAAGAAGCTAGACCTGAAAGAACATGAACTCTATGATTGTAGTTACATATGGTGCAAAGACAAGTGCCAGTAATTGGTGCTGTTAGAAGTTAGGGTAGCAGTTACCCTTGAGAGATTAACCGAAACAACAACAAACCCCCCCTGAAAGAACAAAAAAGCGAGTGGAGACTTTTTGGAGTCTTATTATGCTGTTTCTTAGCCTGAGGACTGGATAAAAGGCTGTGTTTAGTTTGTGAAAACTTATTGAGCTATACGCTGAAGATTATTTTCAAAATATCATAATAAAAAGGGTTTTGTAAGAAGATTGGCAAAACTAGCGTACTAATTCACACACCTTTCTAGCCTACATTCTTTCGGTAATTTTTGTACAACAAAGCTGCCAGCTGAGCCAACCAGCTACAGGCAATTTCATTAGTCATTACATTTACCCATTTCATACAGAAAGGACAAGTTTTACATCATTTCAGGATGATGAAATGAATCAATATTTTTCACCGGAAAACTGAAGCCTCAAATGTTACCCATGTAAGGTTATTGCAGATGGTAACAGACATCTTGTACGTTGCTATGGTGCTAGCAGGCAGTCAGTGGACCCTAAGACTCAGATTCTACTTAGAATCTGGGTATGGGGCAAAGAAGGAACAACTGCTGAGCAAGTGTTGTGTATCAGGCATTGTTTGGCAGCACATTATTTCATCCCATATCAATCCTGTGGAGTAAGAATGATTTCCTCTACTACACCGATAAGGTGTCTGAAGCTCATGGAGAGAAATAGGCAAGGCCATGAAGTTCTCAGGGAATACATAGAGCTGCTTACTTCCAAAGTCCATTCCATAAAAGTACAGCCCCTCCCAGTTAGATAGGAAGTACCCAAGTTGTAATTTAATTTCTCTAAATACAGTGGTTTTCTTCTGAGGTAAGAATCAACTGATCAGCTGGTTTCAGAGTACCATTTCCTAATTGAGTTGACTTAGTGGTGAAATAATTTTTGAATGAAGTGGGCAAACAGATCCAGAGAACAGCAAGAAAGTCTCAAGGGATTTGGTAATTTGGGGCACTCATTGTGGAAGTTGTTATGCTTTGCAGTAATTACATGTTGAATAATTCCAATTTGCATGCAAAAGGATGTCTGGACCCTAAAACTTTGGATACTTATTGACTTATTTTATATGGTTTATCAGTCTTACAACTAAAACACACTTTCCTCTTGGTCAAGAGTTTCCCAGGCATATAATAGCAAAAGTAGTAGATGCAAACTTGTTAATATCCACTTTCACCTCTGCTGGAAGGAAAATAATAAAAAGTTCAGGTACTGGCCAAAAATAACTTTTACTAGAACAGTTTCAGAAGCCCAGCATAGATCCTTGTAACCAAGATATGTTGTGTTCTGCCCTCTTTGCAGTTTAGAACTTTGCCAACATCTGCTGGCTTGATGCCTCTGACAGCTACATAGAGAAAGATACGGGAAAGAGACATGGCAAGAGAATGAGTCCATAGTGCCAAGCATCGTTCTAGTCACCTGCAAGTTAGAGAAAACTGAGCTCACAGACAGCAAGAGTCTTACACCACAGAGATGTTAAGGAGTACAATCAAAGGATAGATCTACTTCATGGGCTGGCAAACATTTTTGTCAAGGGCCAGATACTAAATATATCAGCTGTGCGGGTCATACACTCCTAACTTAACTCTTACAATGTAGTGTGAAAGTATGCAAAGCAAGCAGGTTTTGCAGTTCAATTATTTGAAAATGTCAAGACTACTTTTAGCTTGCAGGTATAATCAAACAGGTGGTGAGTTAGACTTGACCCTGGACTGCAGTCAGCTGGCCCACTTTTTATCTGGTTCCAAAGGTCATACAAACTGTTTTGACTTAGCAGGTGATTTTATCTGGGGAATCAAAACTTCCTTGCAAAGTGAGACTTTGATTCATGATCAGCATGCTTTGATTGCTGAAAAGAGACTTTTGATTCAGAGAGGAGGGACGGTGAGGGTATGTCTGAGTATGTGTGCACATTTGTGCACACCGCAAGAAAATAGCATTAACTCCTTTTCCCTTTTCCTAACTGACATAGTATGATCTTAGTGACCTTTCCATCTTTATAACCTAGGGTGTCTTATCACCTATTTCCTAAAACAGAAAGGAATTAAACAACATTAACATTTACGGAATTGTAATGAGTTCAGTACATGGCATTTGGTAGACACATTACAATGGTGTGTAATTTGGAATATGGTGAATTTTAACATTATTAGGTCCTGAGTGGTCTGAGGGTGATTTGCAGGTGATGTGTACTGAGGTTGTAGGATGATCTCCTGAGGTCCTCCACGCTATTTACTGTTTCACTGAATTCTGGGGGAGACAATTTAAGGAATAATTGTGTTCATAGCTAAACCAGAAATTATCTTGGTATAAGTTTATCTTTGAAGTCCCAGTGGTAAACCGTGAATGAAGATAGGGGAGAAATGATTGGAATCATAAGATGCTAAATGGGAGGAAATCTTTAGGCAAACATAACATATGAGAAAAAACGGACATGTAGGTTTTAGCCAGGTGGTGCCAAAGCCAAAGCTAGTATTGGCACAGCTGTTGACTTTTTTCTATTGAGTATCAAGGCTGTTTAATATTGTTAAAAAGCCCTGAGCTTGGCTTCCCCATATAGAGTTTAAAATAATAACATCCAGTTATGAAATAAATAAAAGAAGTCCACAACAGTTAGAATTTCTTCCAATATGACTGTTTTGATACTTTATAAAATAACTCAAATGAAATTCAAAGAATGAACTTTTGGCTCTGACTTAACTTGTCATGTTTTAAGCAAGAGAATGGTCTGCCCAACCTTCCCCAAAGGCTCCTAGATTAATTTTTGGTGACATTGCTAGGAAACTCCCATGAAATCTTGTGGACCTATGGAAACCACACATAAGTCTCTAACATACTGTGTAGATCACATCCTATCATGTGAAAATGTTTTGTTCCAAGAGTCTCTTGGAACTGTGGACGCATATTTCTTATACAACAATGTTCCAAGGGATGGTTATCTTCCCAGGCCATCACAGAGGCCTACTAGATTCCCCAAGTGGCAGAACTGGAATGAATGTGTTCAGAGACTGGGGAGGCCCTAACTTCCAACCCTTTGTTGGGCAGCTCAATGGACACGGAAACTAGTAAAAACTCTGCTACATCCTGGCCTCCTTTTGGAAGAACTTGCCAGTCCTTGAGAAGAGAGAGGAGGAGGGTCTGTGGGAGTGGGGGTTTGGTGGGGAAGCGAAAGTCTTCTCTGGAAACATTGGAGGAAGGCTCCATGTTAAAGGGGAAAGGAGGAGACAGGAAACCTCCATTAAACTGTTTATAAGTTGAATTGTTTCTAAAGCCGGAACTGACAACTGTGTTTTTACAAAGTAGAAAAGGATGCAGGCAGTTCCACAGCCCTCCTTCAGGCATGTATAATGCATAAGAAGATCAGAGTGCAGTTTTATTTGGACAGGTAGATTTTGGAAAACTGAGTATAGAGGCAGCATATGCATTCTTCCAATCTGGAGATTATTGAAGGTTATTTTGATGCCATCCAAACAGGTCTGTATTATTCACGAACTATGAGATAGCTCCAATCAGTGCCTAAGCAAGCAATTATTTTTTGTTTTTCTAGTGAGACAAGGAAAAATGTTTTGCATTCTGTCAGCCGGGCTTTTACTATTGTTCGTGTTAGGACAGAAGTTCTTTGAGAGGTGGGATCTTGCTTGAGGAAATGTTGAGCTGTCCAGTTCAGATTTATTGGTAATGGTGGCAGGTGCCAAAGTTTTACGATGTTGGTGTGTGCATTTCTTTCCCTTCCCTGGCAGACCTTTCTGGAATCAATGATATATCCTATGTGGGAGGAAAGCCATTGGGTTATACTTAAAACAGTTCATAACCAAAAAACTAAAGAAGGCTTAGAGTGGGTAGATTTACATCATCTGAAAGGTATTCTGTGCACCAAGTTCCAATGTTAGGGAAGACAGATAAACTAAGAACTGTCACTTAAGGCACAGGCCTTGTCTATTGTGTCTGGGTGGGCCAAAGAGACATGATTTATGGGAGTATCATAAGACTTTCTGGCCCTAAATTATCTGTCCTTCAATGTCCAGAAATTCCTGCCTTTGGAACAGTCTGTGGAGAAACATGGAGTTGGCCCAATTTTCCCACTAAGTACCCTCAACCAGCGGGTCAAATTCAGTGTGAACCTCTTGGCAAGAAATCCTTCGGAGGCTTAAGTTTTATCTGAAAAATTGCTGGGAATTTTGCATCCTTTCCATATTACGTTTGTATTTTATTTAATATCAGAAAATTACCCATCCTCAAATGTTGCAGTAAGACTGACGCTTCGGGAAGATAGGTCAGGCTTTCTCTGTAGTCCCAAATCCCTGGAATACTCTGTGTCTCATTGGGAAGAGAACACTGTTTTGAGAAAAAAAGGACTTCAGTCATCATCCAATTGGTGGTCCTGTCATTATCCTGTGAAAATGTGTAGATTTCGTCTTGGATCAGTAATATGTGAGTTCCTCTTTGTATTCAAAGGGGTACTCTATCGGCGGAGCTTATCATCATTTGGGAGAACAGTATTCAGGCCTCTGAAGGTTGCGCTAGAAAATCTTTGGTGGTGTAAAAGGACTAGTCTTGAACCAGTGGCTATTACGCTGGGAGGGTTCTCTTAGGCGGGATGTGGGGAACTTGTGTTGAATGGGGAGAAGTCAGTTGGGTATGAGGGAGAAGCAGAGGGAGAAGAAAAAGACAGAGTTGTAAGTGGAAAGCTTTGCCTGAGATTTTGTTACTTTCTGTTTTTTTCTTCCTTTGTTTTTGTGGTGCTAGAGAGCTAACGACAGGCGAACGCTGGACTCCTGAAGCTCACCCTCAGCCCCTTTCTCTCCTCCCAGATTTTCTTAATGGCTTTCAGTTCTTCCAAATCTATCTCAGTCCCAGTTTCATTTCTCAGCATCTAATCCAGCTTCTCTGGTTGCTTCCATTTGGAGACTTAAGACCACTTGAGTGCACCTGTGAGTGGTTCTAGGCGCTCCTTGCTCCGGTTGCATCCCCATCTCCTCATTTCTCTGTGATTCTGGCTTCACGCTTGACATTTCCAACTCTCTGCCCACTGTTCCAGCCAGGAACTGGAAGTCTTTGTCTTTGTCTTCTTGACCCCCACACACACATGCAGCTTATCAAGATGTCTAACCAAGTAAACAATCTTTATTCTCTGTAGAAATTACAGATCTGGTAGGAAGCCAAACACTCAAATGGATGCTGGTAGAGAGATCAATGAAGGGCCTTTTCACAGAGTAGGGATGAGGAGTCAAGGAAAGATGAAGGACCCAGGACACTGTGACCATCCCTAGGAAACCAGGGAACAAGAGTGCAGTGGAATTCCCATAAGCACATCATACATGAGGTTGGATCTGTGCAAGAGGGGTTGCCTGGTACGAGCTGAAACAGAGTAGGGGGGAGGGGATGGGTGTGGTACAAGCAAGGAAAACAGTCGTCCCATCCTCCCAGCTACTCTCCCTTCTCCCATTCTTTGATCTTCTGCTAGCACTTCCTGTTGTCAGAGGCCAACCAGAAATCTAGCGAGCAAAGGATTTAGTGCTGTGGGTTATGGGGCCAGGCTGCTGGGGCACAGCAGTGACAGAGGTGAGGTCAAGAAGAATCCAGTAAGGTAAGCAACATATGGAGAATGAACAGTCAAAATTCATCTCCTTTCCATTTCTGGAAATTTATCCTTACTACAAAATCCTCATCTCTTTCTTGAATGTTCTAATTGTCTAATTTCTTGTTGTTCTAATTGTCTCCAGTTTGTGCTCTAATTCCACTTCATGAACCAGCATTTCTTAATAATTTTAATGCTGACAGATAGTGCCCATGTGTAAGATACATCCTGGGGAAGGGGTAAGGGCACCATGAGTATAATAGTCTCCTTGGCTGTGGCTCCTTTCCTGTGCTCTTCCTCTCCAGAAAGTACATGGGACTTCAACTAGAATGGATCTCACAGGAAGATCATGGAATTGTCTGTGTTTCATTAAGAAAACACCCTTGGTAATTCTGTGCTTAAAAAATTATCTAACACGTGTTCCTGGGGCCCCATAGATACTCAGAGTGAGCACTTTGGGAATGTTTGTTGATGGGTTGGTATTTGCAAGACACACAACAGCAGATCTTTATATATCTGTGTGTTGAGTACAACCAGACTGCCACCATTAGACTTGCTGTTCCAAAATAAATTTCTTTCTAAAGCAAAAATGCCTTAATATATGAAAGAGATCACTTTACCACCCCAACCCACCAATCTCTCGCTCTGGTCTTTCTAGATCTCTTCCCCCAGCTCTCCCAGTGCCATCAGTTGCCCCATCTACCGTGAGCTCCTCATCAAATCTTGGAAGGACGTACTCTGAACCCCATGCATATTCATTCCCTCTACACCTAACATTTTTGGGCTCATGGCCCAAATCCCAATGGCCAGTACTTTATAATATTCTCCGGAGGCCTCTCTGACCTGCAGAGCCCACTATGCCCATGGTTTGGGAAGCCTTCAGTTACAGGGAGTTCATGGTCTCCTTGCATCCTTTATGAATAACTTCCAAGAATGAATACATAAACACCTCAACTCTCTCCTCCCTTGGGATGACTGTGAGGCACGTGTTTAGCATCACTTCATGAATTCCCCAGCAGACTCAAGCTCTAATTTCCCTCACCGGTAGCTTGCGCTGGAAGCATCCTTTGTTTCCTTTTCTCTTTTCTCATTTCCCCACTTCCCTCCCACCATTTCCTGGAATTACCTTCCAAATAATCGGCTTGCACCCGATCCTTAGTTTTCTGAGGAACCTAACTACAACATTTCAGCCTTCTCTTTTGGCATTCTCTTTCCTTTGGATATGCCATTGTGCCTGGATTCCCCTTTTGTTTCTCTTTATAAATATCTAAAATGATGAAAAGAAACAAACAATAAAATGTTAAAGTCTCCCTCACCTCTTGTCTTTGCCCCTTCTCCTCCTCATCTTGCTCTATGCACTTTCCCAGAAGTAGCCTTTGTTAGGTACATGTACTCCCAATTTTTTTTTTAATAGCTACACATGTAGAATACCTTCATTGCCATATTTGCATGTGTATATATGTCCATGTGTACATGCAAAGGTAAATTTTTTGCTAATGTGTATTTGCAAACACTTGGTCCCCTCCCTCTGTTGTCCCTGGGATGCTCTGTCCTCCTGGTCTTCGTCTGCTGTGGTAACATAAGTTAATTTGAATACATATCTATACGCATCTTTTCACACAGATGCATTCACATTATACATATTGCTTGTGATTCAATTTGCAGTAATTCAAAGCCTTATGCTCTACAGGGGATATGAGGAACCATAATCATTTAAACATTTCTCTGGTTGATGAGCACCTGAGAAACTGGTACTTTTTCCACTATTACAAAAAAAATGCTATCCTGACATATATCTTATAGACATATATGTGTTAGTTACCCTAAAGAGGAGCATTTCTATTTGAGTTTTTTAGTTGTATGCAATTGAAAACCCAACCCAAAACTTAAATCCAGAAAATTTAAGAGTATAAAGGCAGGCTCTATCTATAGCATCAGTTGTCAAGGGGCTTACCAGGTGTGGCAGGCACCTGGTCCCCTCCCTCTGCTGTCCCTGGGATGCTCTGTCCTCCAAGTCTTCATCTGATGTAGTAACATAACTGCTGCTATCCTCAAGCCTTCAAGGCCACTGAAACCCAGGAGGCGGTTTTCTCTCAGTAGCTCAGAAATGTCCCCAGGTTATGTCACCTTGACTCATGTGCCTATCCTTGAGCCAATTTGAGTTGCCAGGCCTAGGCACAGGCCCCACGCGGACAAGTGACATTGGGAGGGGGCAGTTCCCCAGAATTACTCCTCATCAGAGGGGCAACGGAATGCTGCCTGACAAGAAAGGGGGTCAGTGTTCACACAAGATGGATTTTTGTCAGTGGAAAAACAGCTTTTAAGGGTACATGCATTAAAAATTTTGATACTAACAAACTGCTCTTTCAACCTTGTGTCTCAAGTTTTTATATCCAGTGCCAATAGTGTTTCAAAGTCTTATCTTTGCACAGCCATTAGACCCTGCTATTAGTATTCTAAATGTCAGTGGCTCTGATGTCTAAACATGGCATCTCACTCCTAATGTGATGTTCAGTTGCCTAGTAAAAGTGATTGCCCTTTTGGTAATAATTCAGTGTTATCCTTTTCTTATTGTTTTTGGCAGCTCTTTACATATGACGGGGATGAGGACTCTGAGTTCCTTGATTGTGATACCTCGTTGTAACCTGCCCCCCACCATATGGCCCTATAGCAAACTAGAAGTCAGTAATTGTGCAGTGAATGAATAAATGAAAGGGTGCATAAATGAGCTAAAAGCTTTGTTTGCCTTAGTTTGTTGGCCTGGGAGACGGTGAAATATCCTCTCTGCATACACTTCTCTGGAAGTTTCTCTGGAAAGTTTCTCAGTAAGCCTGTGCATAAGCTGTGAGAAAATATGAATCAGGCTGGCAGGAGGGCTACCGTTTGGTATTACTTTTCAGAAGTGCCCTTTATATTCTCTCGTGCATGCTAATCCTGTTGATAGGAGTAAGTGTCCTACTGCGTGTGACTCAGTCTCACACGCTCACATTTGATGCCTTTGAAGTGATGCCCTGGCACCCTGTGGAAGCTCGCATCTGCCATGGGAGGCAGTGTGGACGTTTCCCAGTGAACATCCATCCAGGATTTCATAGGAACTTGAGAATCATTGTTTTTGGCTGGAATCCTGGGTTTGAGGTTTCTTCATGTAGGACTCTGTAAAAGGCTTTGGAAATGTTGTCGTCTCTAATCCCAAAGTATGTGTTTAGGAGACTGCCTTCGCAGTTATCCACCTAATCACTTGAGCTCCTGGACATGTTTTGTCCAAGTGCTTTCATTCCTTTGGCAGAGTCAAAAGGAGACAGAGTACCTGGGTTCTAAACTTGGTTTTGATGGACAAGTTATTCACCCTTGCTGTCCCATTTTCTTATCTTAAAAGGAGATAGTCGAGATGGATGATCTCTAGTCCCTGCCCAACTCTCCAGTTCTGAGCGCAATTCCAAACTGCACACTGTGACCAACAGTGTGTCTTAGGAGCTTTGCCCATTACTCATGAGAACGTCAACATCTGAGTAAACAGATATTTTGGGGTCAGCTCTATAAAGCCCAGAAGTACATATTGCATGTTGATTTTGGCAAATGGACAAGCTCTAGCAGGGCCCTGTCAAGCATTTTACCACGAGAGCTGCAGAGAGGTCAGTGAGCTGCTTGGAAGGAAGAGAACCAGCCTGAGTCCCAGGACCCAGATGTCTTCAGGAAAAGGGGACTGGATGGAGATACTGTAAAGAAACCAGGGTGTTCTTGTTGGAGAGGTCTTACGACACTATTTCAAATCCACATTCTCAGACAACAGGGATAGCTGTAAATAGATCCACACAGTTATCCAAGGAAAGCAGAATAAAGTTAAAGGAAAGCCAAATACAACAGGCTCAGACAAAGTTTGGGGTGAACACACTGGGTATGTCAGACTGAGAATTTCTCCACTGAAATAGTCACAGCACCCATAGCGATGGGTCCCTTAGAGAGGGCTCTAGGACAGTTGACTGGTTCTGTCACCCCACTAGAAGTCATCTCAGGAAGCAGATTGAGAGGCAAGCACAGTTTTTTTTTATTTTAAAGAGAATAAAACAAAACAAAACAAAACAAAACAGAATAAAGCAGATCAGAACACAAAAATGCAATCAACAAAGGATTTCAAAACAAGACAACAGGAAATCAACAATGATTACCATAATGTCTCCAGTTTTTTCGAAATAGTTGTCCATATCTTCACACACAATGAATTCAAAGAAGACAAAACAGTATAAAACCAGTCAAAACAAAAGAATGAAAGTCTTACAGGCCTTCAAAACCAGGCAATAAGAAAATCAACAATTGCTACTATAATGGCGCTTGTTCTCTTCAAAAATAGCTGACCATACCTTCACACATATTGAGATTAAATTATACAAAACAGACTAAAACCAATCAAGACAAAATAAAAACATTACTAGACTTCACAGCATGATGATAGGAAATCAGCAATGGCTACCATAATGTCTCGTTTTCTTCAAAGTAGCTATTCATATCATCACACATAATAAAATCAATTCTTGTAAACTCTTTAGGAGAAGTTCTAGGTATGTATAAGCCTATACATGTACATCTATCCTTTCTGTATTAGAGGAAAAAACAAAACAAATTATGAGAAAAACAAGAAACAAAAGAGACAAATAACAATAACAAAGAGCCTAAAACAATGACAATATAGGCTTTTAGGACAAGGTGGTAGGAACATAACTAAGATTGTGATTTTGCATAGTTATCTTCAAAAGAGTTACTCATATTACCATATATAAACATGCAAAACTGATCTAATCCTATGAATGTTAACTGTTTTGTTCCAAGAACTAATAGAATTAGTAGCACAATCAACTTAGCTCTCTTAAGTGTGTATATACAAATTTATATCTTTTTTCTTTCCCCTTCCTTCTTTTCTCCTTTTTGCTGAGTTATTTTTCCCCTTTGAGCAGTTTCTTACCCTTTCACAATATTTATTAAGGATTTTGTATCATATTTACTCTTTCAATTTCTTATACTAGGGAGACAATACGGTATTTACACATGAGTTGATTTATTTACTTATGAGTATGGTCTCAAATTGCATACATTTGCCTATAAAAGCCTTAATATGATCCTTCTTTATAGCTGAGTGGTACTCCATTGTATAAAAGTGCCACATCTTTTTTTATCCATTCCTCAGTTGATGGGCATTTGGATTGTTTCCAAGATTTAGCTATTACAAATTGTGCTACTATAAACATGGGTGCACATACATCACTGTGATATGATGTTTTCAGTTCTTCTGGGAATATGCCCAGAAGTGGAATAGTTGGGTAAAATGGGACCTCCAAACGCAGATTTCTGAGGAACCTCCAGACTGATTTCCACAGTGGTTGCACCAGTCTACACTCCCACCAACAGTGCAGAAGAGTTCTTTTCCCCCCACAGTCTCTCCAGCATTTCTTATTGGTAGTTTCCTTGATCCTGGCCATTCTTTCTGGAGTGAGATGGACTCTCAGTGTAGTTTTAATTTGCATTTCTCTAATGACCAATGATGCTGGACATTTTTTTCATGTATTTATTTGTCATTTGTATTTCTTCACCTGAGAAGTGTGTATTCATCTCAGATTCCCATTTTTGGATTGGGTCTTTGAATTTAGGGGGTATGATTTTTAAAAATTCTATGTTCTAGATAGAAATCCTTTATCTGAGGGTCATCAGTTAGCTAAGATTTTTCCCAATTTGTGGGATTTCTTTTCACTCTATTTCTTTTGACATTCAAAAACTTTTTAATGAGATCCCAGTTACTGACTCATGAAAGTATTTCCCATGCAGTTTGATTTTTGTTCATGAATTCTCTACTTATCTCTATGTCTTCAAGATTTCTACCTTTGTCTTCCAGTAGATTTAGTGTTTCTGTTTTAATATTTAGATCTTTGATCCATTTTGTCTTTAATCTTTAGTCTGTCTTTTGTCTTTAGTTTAGTTCATGGTGATAGGCATGGGTCTAGTTTTAGTTTTTGGCATATAGAAAACCAGTTTTTCTGGCACGTCTTATTAAAGAAGCTATTATGTCTTCTAGTGAACATGTTAGCTCCTTTGCCAAAGGTAAGGTGGCTGAGTGTTTTTGTAGTTGTGGTTGTATCTTATAATCTATTCCATTGATATTCAGGCCTGTTTTTATTCCAGTACCATTCTGATTTTATCACAGTAGCTTTGTAATATAACTTCAAGTCAGGGATTATGATGCCTCTTGCCTTGCCTTTGTTGCCCAGAATTGCCTTTGCTATTCTAGGTCTCTTCTGGTTCCAGATGAATTTTTAGGAATGATTTCTCTAGATCTGTGAGGTACGCTAGTGGTATTTTTTTTTTTTTTTGGAATTGCATTAAATCTGTATAACAATTTTGGGAGAATTGCCATTTTCACAATGTCTATTCTTTCTATCCATGAACAAGGAATGCCTTTCCATTTTCTGAGGCTCTCTTTGATTTCTTTTTTCAGAGTATTGTAATTTTCACTGAATAGATATTTTACTTCTTTTGTCAGATTGATTCCTAAGTACTTCATTTTTTGGATGCTATTGTGAAGGGTGTGGCTTCTTTTATTCCTCTCTTGGTGAGTTTGTTGTTTGTGTACAGGAATGCTATTGATTTCTGAGTGTTGACTTTGTATCCAGCTACATTACTGAATTTGGTTATTATACCTAGAAGTCTTTCAATGGAGTTTTTGGGGTCTTTTATGTAGAGTATCATGTTGTCTGCAAATAATGATAATTTAACTTCTTATTTCTATTGTTCCTTTTATTTCTCTATCTTGTCTAGTTACTCTGGCTAATATTTCCAGCACTATATTGAATAGGAGTGGTGATAATGGACATCCTTGTCTTGTTCCTGATTTTAGAGTAAAAGCTTTCAGTTTTTGACCATTTGATATGATGCTGGGTGTTGGTTTGTCATAGATGGTTTTTATCAGATCGAGGTAAAGACCACCTATTATAATTTTCTGTAGGGTTCTTATCATGAAATGAGTGTTGGACCTTATCAAAAGCTTTTTCTGCATCTATTGCAATGATCATGTGATTCTTATCTTTGGCTCTATTGATATGATGTATTACATTTATTCATTTGCATATGTGTCTGGGAAGAATCCCATCATGTATGATATTTTTGATAATTTGCTGCATTCTGTTTGCCAGTATTTTATAGGGAATTTTTGCATCTATGTTCTTTAGGGAGATTGGCCTTTTCCCCAATTGGAGATTGGGAGAACAGATAGTTCTGTTTTTTGGTTGGGTCTTTCTTTGATTTTCGTATTAGGGTAATACTTGCTTCCAGGAATGAGTTAGGGACAATTGCTTCCCTTTCAATTTCAATGAAGAGTTTGAGGAGTGTTGGAATTAAGTCTTTCTTGAATTTCTTGTAGAATTCAGCAGTGAATCCATCAGGACCTAGGCTTTTCTTTGTTGGTGAGGTTTTAATTACATTTGCAATTTCATTAATTGAAATTGGATTACTCAGCAGTTTTACATCTTCTTGATCTAGCTTTGATAATTCATATATTTCCAGGAAATCTGTCCATTTATTCTTCATTATCAAGTGTATGAGAGTAAAGGTTTTCAAAGTAGGTATTGATGATCTTCTGTATTTCCCGGGTTTGTAGTGATTTCAGCCTTTTCATTTCTTATTGCTTGAATTTGAGATTTTTCTTTCCTTTTTAAAATAAGATTGGATAGAGGCTTATCAATTTTATTTATTCTTTCAAAGAACCAACTCTTTGATTCATTAATTCTTTGTACTGTTTTCATAATCTCTATTGCATTAATTTTTGGTCTGCTCTTTACAATTTCTTCCCTTCTTTTGGCTCTGGGCTTTATTTGTTCTTCTTTTTCTAGATGTTTTAAGTGTGGCATTAGGTTATTTATTTGTGTTCATTCTGTTTTCCTGATTTGGGAATTCACTGCAATAAATTTCCCTCGGAGGACTGCTTTAATTGCATCCTGCAGGTTCTGGTAAGTTGTATTTGTATTTTCATTTGCTTGTAGATATTGTTTAATTTCTTCTTTAATTTCCTCTGTGACCCACTGACTGTTCACGTGTGTATTATTTAATTTCCATGTGTTTATGGTTTTTTTTTTTGGAACCAAGGATCGAACTCATGACTGCATGCTTGCAAGGCAGGCATTTATGCGGCTGAGCTAAATCCCCAGCCTGTTTATGAAGTTTTTGCAGTTTCTTTTGTCATTAATTTCTAGTTTCATGGCATTATCATCAGATAATATGCATGGGATAATTTCAATTCCTTTGCATTTACTTAAGTATATTCTATGAGTTAGTATATGGTCTGTTTTAGAGAATGTCCAATGTGCATCCAAGAAGAATGTATATTCTAATGTTGTTTGATGGAACACTCTTTACAAGTTTACTAAATCCATTCATTCATAAGTTTGATTCACTTCTGTTATATCTTTGCTGATTTTCTGTTTAGTTGATCTGTCTCTTTGTGTCAATGGGGTGTTATTACTTATTTGAGGTTTCATTTCTATTAATATTTGTTTTATATAGCTGGGTGCTCCCATATTTGTTGCATATATATTTAAGATTATTATCTCTTCCTCTTGAAGTTTTCTCCCTAACTAGTAAGTAGTGACTTTTTATCTCTTTTGGTCATTCTTGGTTTGAAGTTCATATTGTCTGTAAACAGAATAGCTACCCCTGCTTTTTTTTTTTTTTTTTGAGTTCCTGTTGCATGAATATTGCTTTCCATCCTTTGAGTTTCAGTCTATGTATTTCCTTTCAGGTCAGATGGATTTCTTGTATACAGCATATGGTTGGATGTTGTTTCTTGATCCATTCTGCCAGTCTGTTTCTTTTAATTGGTGAGTTGAGGCCATTTACATTAATAACTATAATTGATATATATTGGCTTAATTATGTCATGCTATCTTTTTGCTGTTGGTTTTTTTTACCTTTCCTCTCTGTTTAATTGTTTGCCTTGCTTAGTGGTTTTTTTCCGTTGGTGTTCTGGAAGTCATAGTTATTTTTATGTTTATCTAGAATATCTTTCAGTATTCTTTTCAGGGTTGGTTTGGTGGTCATGAAGTCTTTCATTTGTTCTTTGTTATGGTAGTATGTTATTTTTCCATCAATATTGAAGGGTAGTTTTATAGGGTACATCAATCTGGGTTGGAAGTTGTTATCTTTTAGGATTTGAAATACTTCATTTGATGCTCTTCTTGACTTCATTGTTTGTGTTGATAAGTCTGCTGTATTCCAATGGGCTTTTCTTTATAGGTGACATGTCTTTTCTCTCTAACAACCTTTAATATTCTGTTCTTATGTTGAATTTCTGGGATGTTAATTATTATATGTCTGGGTGTAGATTTATTTTGGTTATGGCTAATTGGAATTCTATATGCTTTACTTACCTGTATGTCAGTTTCCTTTCCCATGTTTGGGAAATTTTCAGCTATTACTTCTATAAATAGTCTTTTGATATCATTTGAGTTGTCACCTTTTTCATTTACACCCAGCAATCTTATGTTGTTTTTCTTTGCATCACCTTGCAACTATTGAATTGTTATTTCCTGATTCCTTGTTACTTTTAAAAGATCTTTCCTTTCCTGTTCAAGCTGAAATCTTGTCTTTGAGGTCTGAAAGTCTATCTACACTTTCATTGAGGCAGTTCTGCCAGCTTTCGATGGAATTTTTGATTTCCTGTATATCTCTTTGAATCTGTTTCATGCCTTCTGTTTCTTTCTTATATTGTTCATTCAAGGTTTCCATTTTTTGCAGTGTTCTTCAATTTTTTTAAACTATGTCTTCTTTATATGTGTTCAGTGTTTCTTTTATTACATTTATCATTTCTTCTTTTACCTGGAAGATTATTTCTGATCTGAGTTCCTTTACAGCTTTGTGGAGCTGTTTCTTTACTTCAGTTGCTTCATTTCAGATGTTCCAAGTGGCTTACATTTTCTTCTATGTCTATGTCTCCTAGGCTTGTTTGGGATGGGCTGGGGGTTTGAGACTGCAGTTGGCTCTTTCATTTTGTCATTTTCCTGTATTCCCCTGGAGAAGCTGAACACAAGGTCTCCATTGCTTCCTGGATTGAAGATATCTGTCAGTACTGCAGGGAGTTTCCCCAGTTGACTGAAGGTCATTAGTCAGGCCTTACCAGGTCCCTAGTGGTGCTTGAAGGGTCCTCAAATGTGGAGAGTACACTGGGTGAGCCTTTAGCACACCCCACGTAGTACTGTGAAGCTCCCCATTTACTTGAGGTTGCTGGATGGGACTCCACCAGGTTCTGAGGGGTGTACCAAAGATGAACAGCCAGATGGATGTGCTATGCAGGCCTTCAGCTCATGCTATTGTAGCAGGCAGCTGAGTTAGTCAAAAATATTGTAGGCAGTGAAACAGGGCTAGGTCTTTAATAGAGACAGTGCTGACACCTGGAAACTGCCGGGAAGCTGACACCTCCTGCTGTGGACCAGGCCTCAAGACAAAAGACCATACAAATGCACCCATATCCTGAGGACTGACACCCTAAATTGTTCCCATCCCCCTAGCAAAGAGTCATTCACTGCTCTGTAAGAATGCCTGCTTGCCACGTGACTTGCTTTCCCATTTATCCCTAATGTAATCAATTTTACCTGAACTATTGATCTTATTGGCTGACTGTAGTAATGTCCCACCTTATGCCCATCTGCTTTGTAAGTTGCCAGTCTTCTCCTACCTTGAACCCATGGTTTTACTCTATAAAAGTCCCCAAAAAAGACAGATCCCTGGCCAACCCGCTCGGGACCCTCTTCTGTCTCTCTCCAGAGATTTCTCTCAATAAAGATATTCCACTCTACACCTCTGTTGTTCCTAAAATTCATTCTTTGATTTTAGAGAATACGAACTCGGACATAGTAGGTTGGGAGTTTCATTATCACTATGTGGTACACCAAAGCTCAGCTGGTTGGTTTCACTGAGTGAGACCTTTCCAGGTTCCAAGTGAGGTGCTGAGGTTGCATGACTGGATAGGGTTTGCTATGCAGGCCTTCAGCTCATGCCACTGAGTGCAGGTGATTACTCGGGGTTGCTGGGTGGGTCCCACGGTCCCACCCAGGCCCCGAGGGACCTACCCTCTGGTCCGTGGCTAATTTGGGAGCTGGATGGGGCCTTACCAGGTTCTGTGCAAGGCTGAGGCTGCATAGCTGGGTGGGGTTTGCTGTGCAGGCCTTCTGCTCTCACCATTCACAGGCATGATTTTTAAGGAGTTTGCCTCATGCTTTAGGAGACTTGGAGCATTGCTAATTGTTACTCAACTGATGATTTATTGAAAAGGTATTTTAGTTTCCAAGATCACATGACTGAGAACCTTGACACATGCCTGAGAAGTATTAGAACATGGTGGAATGTCCTTTCATTTAAAAAAAAATTGTCATAATTTCCAACTCACAGAAAGCTTATAAGAATTTTTGTACACACACTTGCCGTATCCTTCACATTTACATTCAGTACTTTATATTTCTTCCTTTCCTTCCCCATACTTCCTCTGTCTTTCTTTTATCTATATATATCTCCCCTGCAACTGCAGGAGAATAACTTGTAGACATGCCTCTTTACATTGAGGGCATATTTTCTAAAAATAAGGAGATTCTCTTATGTAACTATTGTACCACTGTCAAAATCAGGAAATCAAGATTGCCACGGTGCTATCATCTAGTTCATAGATTTCCTTCACTTCCCCAATTGTCCAGATCCTTTATAGCAAAAGAAAATTCTGGACCACATGCTGTGCCCAGTTAATGCATCTTTAGTTTTTTTTGTTGTTGTTGTTTCTGTTTTTTTAAATTTAGAAGAGTTTCCTGGTCTTTGTCTTTCCTGATATTTTTTGATAAACACAGCCCAGCTATTTTGGGGAATGTCCCTCCTTTTCGGTCAGTCTGATGCTGTAGAATTCCCTTTTAGCTCCACAAGCTGCCTCCTAAGGCACAAATGCCCACTTGGGATGGGACTGGCTGCCGGGAACAGCTTCTCCTGCCTGGCAGTC
Source organism: Dolichotis patagonum (assembly GCA_004027295.1). NCBI lineage: Eukaryota > Metazoa > Chordata > Mammalia > Rodentia > Caviidae > Dolichotis > Dolichotis patagonum. The sequence continues at coordinate 224 of PVJX010003285.1, read as the reverse complement.
TGGTGCTGGTGCAGGCTCTGCTTTGCGCTCTCTTGAGGGGTTTCCCTGGCCACCTCATATCTGGCTTTTCCATCTGAAAAGCCCATGGGCAGATAACTTTGCTTGTTATAAATCATTTGCTCTATACATAGTGTTAAATGTGATAGATGGATATTTTGTTTTATCAAAATTAGATGGCAAGGAACACTAAATATACATTAAAAGGGATTAGATTTATGATACAT
>PVJX010003284.1:34726-110834 GCA_004027295.1 Dolichotis patagonum | reverse complement strand
AAGAAAAAGAGACACTACAATACCCAGTGCTGATTCCATAATGTCATGATGTGAAGTCCAGCAAAACTATCACTTTTTGTTCAAAGTGATCTTAGCTTGCTTTGCCTTGTTTAAGTTCAACACACATGAAGGTATGGACAGCTGTTTTGAGGAGAATGAGAGACACTATGACAGCCATTCTTGGCTTCCCTAATGCCTGGTCTTGAAGACCTACAATGCCTTCCTCGTCTTGCTCAGATCAATTCCATACTAGGTTGTTTCATGTGAATTCCCTATACGTGACAATATTGACAACTATTTGGAGAAAACAAGAGTCAATATGATAGAGAGTGAATATCTCTGATTGTCTAGTTTTGAAATTTTTGTTTCTTACATTGCTTTCTTCTGATCCACTTTTCTCTGTTTTGTTGTGTTTAATTTTACCCTTTTGATATAATTGCATGTATATTTGAGTGGGTAAGATGGATGCCCATATTGCAGTTTTTGTCAGATCATGGAGCAGAGCTGTTAACAGTCTCACTGTTTGAATGTCTACTTTATATGTTTTAACTTTGTAATTTGAACAACTATTTCCAAGAAGTCAGTATGTAATTTGTCAAGTAATAATTTCTTAGGTTTTTTTTGTTGTTGTTTTTTTCCTTTTTTTCCTTGGAATACTATATTGTCACTACCCTTTATTCTGTTTTGTTTTGTTTTGTTTTTTCTCTTTAAATAAAATTATATATATATATATATATATATATATGTGAAATTGGAGAAACAGCCAATGGGCAGATCACACAGGGCCTCATAAGCCATGGTAAGAACTACAGGCTTTATTTCCAGGTCAACAGAAAGGCTTTGCTGGGTTTTGAGCAAGGAAATGGTTTGATCTCATTTACATTTTAAAAGTGTCACCCTGGATGCAGTGTGAAGTGACCCCAGGGAGGACAGAGGAGAGACAGGGAAAGCAGTTTGGAGGCTCTTCCATTTCCTGATAATTTATACCTCTAAGCCCATCTTTAGCAGATCTCAGTATTCTAATTCAAAATAGTCTCTAAACCTTTCAGTGATCAGAGATTTTTTAAAAAATTTTTTGCACTGTTCAGAATTTTTCTGTACCTTTGTGTTGCAATTTATGTATCAATAATTTTTCTCAGTATTATAATTTGAACCTGTTGTTTTGGTTACATTTCTCTCATTGCTGAGACAAAATACTGATGTCCAAAATGAAGGAAGGCGCGGTTTATGTAGCTCTGGTTTGTGGAGATTTTAGTCCATAATCAGCTGGGTCCAAGGTAGGGGGATGTGGCTGAGGGGAAAAATTCATGGAGGCTACAGCAGATACCAAAAATGACAGTAGCAAAACAGCAAAAAAGGAGGAGCAAGCCATTTTCCCTCCCTTATATTGTATGCTGGCTCCCCGCCCCTGGGTGGGTACAGCACTCACACCACAAATCCCAGCACTAGACAGTCAACCAGTCACAAACTCTAGACTCAGCTGCCTTTGAAAGCCCCTCGCTATGACTGCATGAGGCTTTTGGGGGACACCCGACACAAACCATAACACCTGTTATGACACAGACTACTATAATCCGTATGAGTACAAATTCAAAGTCAGGTCTCTTCAAGTCTTTAAAATTGTGTTTTCTATTAGACATTTACACTGAAAAAGCACTTCTCCCCAGCCCCCAAACAGCACTTTTTCATAAATCCCAAGTCAGAAAACTAACCAAGTCAAGTATTTAAGGGCAGTATTTGAATCGAGGAAAACAGGAGATTAACTCTCATGCCTGTTGGTACTATATTTGGATGAGTAATGAAAACATTCTGAGTGTGTTGTTGGCCGAGGTCTACCTGGTGTTTGATTTGTGTCTGGCAGTCATGAGAGCAGCTCGTCTGAGAGCCCAGTGCTGTCAAAGCTCGGTGGCTCCTATGTCGGTGAGACAGGTTAACACACAGATTGCTGGGGCCCACAAACAAAAGTTGTCACCCAGTGATTTTAAATTGTGATCAACAATAGGCCAGCTTACTTAAAAAGATAAAGAATAATAAGTAAAAATAAGAAAGATTGTCTTGAATTCAGAGAGATTGACATTTAGCTTGCATAAAATAGGAGACTGAAGATTTATGCAATGGATAAGTAAGGATAAGTTAAATACTCTACACTGTATATGATGTATGCAGTCATCAAAAATGTTAAAATAATGACTATTATCCAAGTTTAGGTGCTCACAGATACTAACTCTGAATCTGTTATATTCAATAGCTTATTGGTTTTATTAAGACTTTTTCTCTTAGAAGTAAGTCAAAACACCGTTTTTAAAAAAACTAATGTGTTCCCGTAGTGGCCACTGCACCTAAAAGAAAACTGCACACTTAATTATGCAGCTTAAAAGCCTTCTGAGATGAAGCCAAGAACAGGAGGGCTTTTCACCGCCGTGCTCAACAATAGAATTGCAGACATTTTAATTACAATAAAAAGAATAGTCCCATTAGCAAGTAACTCTAGCATGAGAAAATAAATGAGAAGAAAGAAATTCACTATCTCTTTATGCGTGTTGCCACATATACTCATCTAAAATCTATAAAATGAGTTGTTTCTACTGTGTTGAGAAGCAGTAGGCTCATCGCATTCATTTTATGTATACTGTCAATGTGTACACGTAGAACATACCAATACTGTCTTCATTGGCAGTATATGGAAAGGGACTTTGTGCATTACTAGCAACAACTTCTAAATTTTCATGTTAGAAATAGTAAGATTCCCTGCTGAATGAAAAGGTCCATGGATATCTGGAAATTTTTCCCCTCAGTATTTAGGGTATCTATGTAAAATAGTTACAAAGAAAAAAAAGCACTAAAGAATGAAAAAGAAAAAAAGGGAAAGAATGATAAGGAGGAAGAAGACAGATAATCATGACTGGAAGAGAAAGAGGGAGTGAAACATTAACACAAGGATACTCAAGATTTTATAAGGATTTGCAGTACATCTAGAAAATCAGACAACTAAGCTAATTGCTGCTGTATTTTAGAATGACATTGAATAAAAAATCCTAAATTCTGGAGAATAGTGTCAGGTAATTCATGTCCAAAATAAAATACACTAGTGGTGCTATTAATAGCTCCTTCTTTTCAAACCAGAAGCAAATAGTCAGCTACTCCAAAACATGACAGAAAAAAATCAATTATTATATTTGAGATAGACATGCATGGCCCATGGTTCTTTCACCCAAGCTGGGTCAAAGTTCATTTGCAGTTGATCAACCAGGAATAAGTACAAAGGTAATATAGTTTGATAGCTAGACCAATTTAACAAAAGATAAAGCGGGAACTCTCCAAAAGCAAGGAAAGCAACAAATTTGTTACGCACCGAACATCACATGAAGTTGTGTCCAGCTTTCCCCCAGTGCCTTCTGAGCCACTTTTCAAGGTGTGTGTTGTCCGTGGGGCATAATCCACCATGTGTTGTAGATGACTCCAGTGTCTTGAAGAGTTGGGATTTAACATATTGTCCATTCCACAAGTATGTTTTAGGCACCAGGGCCCTAGCTACAAGACTCAGGCTCAGCGTGCCCTGCACTCAGGTGATCAGGGAGCTGACCAGAGCCCCCTGGGGATGAGGAAGCAGCTGGTAGCCAGGGAGAAGCACTGACCCAGGAAGGAAATACCATCTGAGATGACGAAGTGTCTCACAGGAGCCCTGGACGGTTGGACATCCCGGGCAGTTCACTGCCTGGGAGGATGCTAAAGAGATGGGAAAACTCAGACAGGGGTCCTCACAGCTTCCGTCACTTGCAAGGAGACTGTGTGCGCCTGGGCCCTGCGCTGGGCACTGGGGAACACAGAGGACAGTGCTGAATCCCGACTGAAGGCTTCTGCGGAGACGCGGCAGTGACAACACTGAGGACGCTAAGAAGTACGAATGGCTGCGACGCGCAGAAGCAGTCAGTACTGTGAGGATCGGGAGACCAGCACACGAGTTGAGTGGTGGCCGCCCTACTCATCACGTTATCTGGCCAGCTTGTCCTCCGCTGCTGGGTTCCTTCGTGACCTGGCTCAGGGGTGGTGGCTGCCGACAGGGTACGCGAGGTGTCGTTTGCCTCAGAAAACATGCAGTAGACAAGAGTTCTACAGAGGAGGAAGGCACTTTGAACCCACAGGAGATCGGCGGAGGGTGGAAAGGGAGCAGTGACCTTGCTAGTGGAAGATCCGCGGTCAGAGAAGGATTCAGATGTCCCCTGTCACCTGTCCTGGGAGAAAGCCCCTGCTGAACTTCTGCTCCTCCCTGAAGTTCGGGCTCAAGCATCCTCCAGGAAACCTGAAGGGCCCTACAGGTCACGAGGACTTGGCGGTAGTCTCCCCTCCGGTATGCTCTTCATGCCGACAAGGCCCGGTCCTGGTGACGCTGCCCTGTGCAGCGTTTCCCCCTTCCGTCGTGATCTGTTACCACCTGAGGTCACAAGAGTCCTCTTTATCTTCTTGAAGTCCAACCCAGTACAGTATGTGGTACAAGGGAGACAGCAGCTACACTTAGCGGATTGCAGTGAATTAAAGATTTGTGACAGAAGAGAACACAAGGGCCCAGGAGGAGAAGAAAGCACAGGGCCCAGAAAGCCTGCAGCTGGCGTCTGCTCGGGTGCACTTCCAGCTCGCCTCACCTCTTCAAGCTTAGCTTTGGAGAAATGCAGAAAAATTTTGATTTCAAAGCAAAATCTTCAAACATATTTGTCGAAAGTCCTGCATCCTGAGAAATTTGGAATAGACCTCAACTTCTTTCTGGCTTCTTTCTGCCACACATCTTTGTTCCAGAGCCATCAAACTCACTGGTGGTAATACAGGAAGTCAGTGACTAACAGCTGGTTTGAGCCTGTACTAAAATGCCACCATGTGTTTTTAAGAATAGCATGTCAGTGTTTCAGTGGGCAAGCATTTGAGATAGGGGAGACACAGATAGAATTCCCCTCATGTAAGACATACTATTTGGAAATCGTTTCTACATAGACACAAACTCAATCTTCAGTACTTAATTTACAATATCACTTCATTCCATTGGGACTTCTCCACGCACATTTCTTTTGCAAATTCTTTTTAAACAATTCAGAAATCGAGGGTTTAGCTCAGCCAGGCAAGTGTGAGATTGTGAGTTCAGTTCCCTGCACAAAAAAAAAGAGAACAATTCAGAAATTATACAATTCTGCATCAACTCAAAAACATATTTACCAAGATTGATAATTTAATTATTTACCAGAAAAATGTCACATTTAATATTTTTGTTTTCAATTTTGAAATCCTTTTGAACTGTCAAAGGTAAGCTAACATGCATTCAACTGATTTTCACAAATGTAAATATTTAGTGTATTTGCTACTGATCTTTTAAGATATGTCAGATAAAGGTAAGGCATCCTATTGTCTGAAATTTTCCCCATTTTTTCTTTCCAGGTCTAGCACCTCTATGACTATTTTGTGTTTTTATTACTAAATGAAATTTATGATCATATTATAATCTGTTAAATATTGCTTTTCAAGCAAAATTAAATTGATCCCCAAACTACTAAGGCAATGATAGAGAACGATGTAGTTACAACGGGAGATCATTTGATTCATGTACTCATTATGAATAAAGTTAGTTAACGCCACCATAATTTAACCAGTACTTCACTTTTATGCTCTATTATAACAGCATAAACTTTTGCTAATACATGATTCTAAAGAAATGATTTCAAGAAGATTTATTACAAGTACATAAATGCTACCTTTTTTCTACCTTTATATCACAAGGATAGTGAGACCTATTGTTGGTCTTATTTGTGAGGTAGATACTTTCTTATTTCTAGGTACTAAGCATTGTTTGTTTTACACACACACACACACACACACACACACACACAGTCCTTGTCTGGGGGCTGCCTGCAGTCCAAGGAATAAAGGAAAACTAAATCAGCCTTTCTAGCAAGAGGAAATAGGCCACATCTCCATATGAAAATACCTTTTTTTTGTTTTGTTTTGCTCAAGAAAATTATCATGACTGTTCCTACAAACAAATAAAAAATTAAGCCACATAACCACAAACCATCTGAACAATCTAAAGGGAAGTATTATCATGCCAGCAATTTTAGCAAAGCGCAGAGCTGTGATTCATCCCCTCTTGCCTACCTGTCAGGGGTGAGCTCTAAGGGGGTGCTGTAAAGCTGCAGTGTGGTGGGGGGAACCTGGAAGCCGTGCCCAGAGGAAGGTGCGCGCACACCCACTGTGATGGAGACACAGGGACGAGTGGAAATGGAGTCTGTCGTGGTGCTGGCGTGGGGCTTCTTACAGTCATTTCAGTGCCTTAACTCTGCGTCCCCCTTGTCGTTCTGGGGTGCGCGTGCCCTCTTGACTCTGGGGTGTGCTCTGAGCCAGCCAGGGCACCCACACCGCTCAGTAGCCAGAGTCGCCTTTGCTTGGTGAATGTGTTTTCCAGTTTAACGAACGAAAGAAGACAGGTGATGCTAATGAGGGCTTTTGCTTCCAGAGAGTTTTTAAAATGTACGTGGGTGAGGGGAATTGTTTATCTGATTATTGTAAGAATTCAGAAGCGCAGGTGCTTCAAAAGAAGGAGGAATAACCCTGAGAAAATGACAGCTACGCTCCAGGAGCGTGGGTCCAGTGTAAACCTGTTTTACCTCTTATTATACATGGACGAGGTACATTGGCTCCCGCCCCGACTTGGAAGGAGCTTTGCCTGCTTGGTAAGGCAGTGGCGCTGTCACCTGTGGTCTCTTTGCATCTTCAGTAGCTCCTGGAATCAGGCAGGGCATGCGCTGATATGGGAATCTGTCTTCTGGAACCACGAAGGGTACTTACATGACGTCACCACTGTGACAGAGCTCCGTGTGTCCCTGATCCATTAACAAAGACAGAAGGCTCTCCCTAGGAGCAAAGAAAGCTGCCCTGAGTCCCACAGGGGTGCCTCCCGAGCGGGGCTTTCCCCTCTAAATTTCCAATTCGGAGCACTGCGCCAGGCCAGAGGGAAAGCACGAAGGGGGAGGCCAGGAAGGAAGGTCATCGCTGTGGCATTTTGGCCTTCGTGCTGCTCTGTGCTGTACCTGAAGCCCCAAGTCACCACGCCCTGTTGATTCCCCCCCACCCTGTTCTTCCCGATAGCGAAGGCCTTAGTCCTGGGCCTTCTGCCTCCGTCCCCCCACCTTGCAGCACTGGCCTGATCACCAGTCGCTCTGCCTGCTCTCTGCCGGGACTGCGATCTTTCCCGAACACCACATCCATCATGCTGACCGTTCTGTCCCCCTGTGCTCTAAAAGCCTTCAGGACTCCGCAGCACCCAGAGGATAAGGGCCACTCCTGGGGTTGGACTCCAGACCTTTCACAGACTGTCTGGAGTGCTGTGTTCCAGCAAGTGTTCGTTCCAACCAGACGGGTCTGTCCCTAGTCCTCCAGGCACATGGCGCCCTGTCTGGCTGCTCGCGTTTGCCCTGGTCATCTGCTTCTCCACTTTGCTCCGTTCGCATCCTTCTCGTCCTTCCGTTCACTTTCCCTCTCTCCTCCTCCACTGATCTCATGAATATTAGTGAGGTGACACAAAGAAGTGAGAACAGGATGGACCCCCTTCCCCCAGCCCTCAGTCTCATCCTTCTCACAATTTTAACTTGGTTTTACCTGATGAATGAATTCTCCACCGATGATGGTTTTTGATCTATCTGTTTAATCACCTGTCCCTATCACCACACGTCGCACCAATATTACCTGCAGTGTGTGCCATATGAAGAAATACCTCTTAATGCACAAAAAGTGTACATTAAGGGAAAATATTGAATTCTTTATAATGGAATGAAGGGGAGAGAAAAAGAAAAAGGTGTGGATAGCACCAGAGTTGCTGAGAGTTCTCAATAGGTGAAATGAGCCCTCTGGGGTAGAAAGGCTAAAGGATCTTGCTTCAAATGCTGATTGTTGAGTTCACCTCAGACCTACTAGAGGAAATTTCTCATGAGGAAGCTTACACTAAATTTAGAAAATCTCTAGTCTTCAAGGGTGAAAAGAAGTTTTTAACATACTCAGAACTCACCATAACAACTCCTCACAATCATTGGTAGCTTCGGAACTGTCTTAAGTTACTTTTTACTCATTGCTGAGACAAAATACCTGATGCCCAAAGTTGGGAAAGGAAAGGTTTATTTCTTAACACTTTTTGGAGGTTTCAGTCCCTACTCAGTTGGCTCCAAGGCAGGGTGGCATGATGGGGCCGCAGTTCATGGCGGCTGCAAACAGCAAGGCAGAAACCGGCAAGAGAGACACGCCTTCTTCCTGCCATTACATCACATCGTGGCTCCACCCCTAGGCCGGTGCAGCACTCACAACCCCAATCCAAGCACTAGACAATGAACCAATCACAAATGCATAATGCAAAGGCATGAGGCCTGGGGGCCACTGACATTAACCATGACAGGAACCAACTCCACTTCCCAGTACCTCATACCAGACCTCCTCGTGAGAATCCCCTGCTGGCCCCAAGCACTTGCGCTGTTGAAACCTTGTTCATGCTGCTCAGCATGAGAAATATAGAAGAGAAAGTAAAAAAAAACAAACAAGCACACTTTGACCAACATTCATTATGCGATTCTAATTTCTCAGAAGTTTCGTGAAGCAGTTGTGAAGCATTCCATTTAGCCAAACTCTCCAATTCTGAATTAGCTCTGCTTTCACAGATGTGGGTTCTTAGGCTTGAGGAAGTTAAGTAACTAGTCCAGTGCTTCATAACTGGTCTTCCTGATAAATAGTCCACCTGATAAATAATCCTAATTCCAGGCTCTAGTCAGAGTCCCCATCTACTTTCACCATATTAGATATTAATGGCCATGAGCCTCTTTCTCAGAAGTAACTCTTTCTGTTCTGTATTTGATTCTGCTTTTGAAAGTTCTAACACCACCCACATGAAGGATTTCTCAGCTCAGTTTTCCTTTGACTGGATATTTATTATCATAAAGTTTTTTCCAAGAACTGTGTCCCAGTATTCCCAAGACCTTCCCATAATAAGCCAGCTCCTATGATTTATGCTCTTGTAAAGTGGTCGGTATTAATGCGGAGTAAGCTTTTTGCAGGTGTAAGATAACCCTGACCACCCTTGGAAAATATCAGTGCGCCCCTGGAAGATATTTCTAGAGACAAGCACAACTCCTTCCTTCAGAGTTTCAAAACCACTGCAATCGCCTACTAGAAATGAATAAGATGCAGTATGGATAGGCACCAATGCCCAAGGTGAATGTGACTGTTACGTATCAGTAAGACATACGAGCAATAAAAAGAATTTTTAAGAATTCAAAGGTGACTTGAGTAACAATCCATGTACTCACTGGCGTTATAATGCTGTTGTTTTTTCCACCCTTTGTGCAGAAGATTTAATTTTCTAGCGCACCTTCGCTTCTCTTACCTCATTTTTCTTCCTCACAATTCAGTCATTTCTTTGCAGATAAAGTACTCACAATTAAGTTCCATCAAAAGCAGTGCCATGCAAGTTAGTAAATGGGCTTAAAGTATCATAAGAGCTTTAATTTTTTTTGCAAGAGTCTTGAATGAAAGGTGCACGCTGGTTCTACTACAGTTGATATAACACAGCTTTGCCATTAGGATCCAACGATGCTCGCAGATCTCGCTATGACCTCATTTGCTTCCTGGGCCAGAGAGGGTCTGTTGCATCACCCCAGAGATGGATCAAAACACAGGAAATAAACCCCAGTCCAGGTCCAAAACAGCCTAGAAAACCAGCCCCGCAGCAGTGCACCTGGGTGCTTGAAAACTGACAAGGAATCATCGTGAGGTCAGAAGTCGGCGTAGACACACAGGCAAGGACTTCAAGAGAGGACTAAGTGACAACCATGTTTAATAGATGAAGCGCAATCGGGAGAAATTAGAGGCGGCCGCAGACCAGACCCATGAATAAGTAATCAGCTGGCTGGCAGCTTTGGCGGACGACACGGCATTCCTAAACACGGGAGACTGCTCTAACTCAGCGCTATCACCCTTGCAGGGGCCATTTCAGCCGAGGCAGGAGGCTGAGTTAATGTCTAGCTGCCCACCTTTGCGTGAGGCTATTGCGAATGGCTTGTGAGTTGTCTTAGGTACCACATGTTACTTCCTACAATTTAGGTCCTTTACGCCATCAAATGGTCTTTTAAAATTACTTCGTATTTTCTCCTCTTTCTCACCATTCAGAGGGCTAAGGTTTTCACTCAGTGCTAATTGGCTCTGAAGGATTGTGAGAAGGTAGTATTTCCACGTGGAGACCCCTGAAATTATTGTTTGCAAGTAGGGCTGATTCTTTTTCTTTGTAGCCTAGAAGAAAAGGGATCTATGTAATCGCAGTGTCAAAATGTCAAGACTGAGATAGGTTTTTAGAAAAGAAGAAAAGAAAACTCATCCCCCCCCAAAAAAAATCTTAAGGCACCTGTGCCCGTCCTCAGCTTTACAAATCCCAGGCTCACATAAAATACTTGTGACATGCTGCAATTAACTAGTTACTCCTCTCATAATGAATAATAATGCAATTATTTGCCAAAGGCAGAGAATAAGGGATAGTTTCTGTTTTAAAAATGTGTGCCTTTCGTTTCTGTAGGAAGAAAACTTCTGGACTAATTTGCATAAGCCGCTGGAGCAGAGTGACCTCCAATTTCACCATCCCACCGTGTGATAATTCTGTCACCTTTTTATCGAAACTTCCCATTTTTCAATGATTGAAAATAGCCTAAACTGACAGATTACTGCCATGTTCAAATTATACCAGTGCCTGAAACTAGCTCCAGTATCTCAAGAGAGAGGAACTTGGCTGGTGAAAGCAGCTCCTTGCCCCGTTGGACTCTGGTGTCGTGGGGGTCAGGAAGGACTGGTACTGTGTTTCCTCTGCCTGTGGAGACACAAAAAGAGGGCAGGAGTTTGTCCTTTTCACCAGCCTCCCGCTCCTTTCCTTTCCTTTTCTCCTGTCTCTTCCAAGTAACACAAAGCTAGGCGAGAAGTGTCCTAAACATAATCTCTTCTTGGTGGTGTTCAACCCAAACAAAATGTTCCCTGAGCTAAAGGGGTTTGTTGAGCCATTATAGAAATGACAAATGGAAGGAAGAAAAGACCGGGTCCTGGGATACCACTTGCAATGACACACCAGAGAGGCTGGAGAACAACTGGGGTGGCATCCACTGAACCTGTTTTTAGAATGTTTTTATGATGACATTTGAGGAAGTGAGGCACATGCTGTTTACAGTGAACTTGTACTGATATTAATGAAAACAGTGGGTTAACCTAAAGCCAGAAAAGTGGGGATGGATGGACAATCTACTAATCAGAAAGAATTGATGCTTTAAGATTGGTTGGGCTTCATAGGTTGTTACTCAGCTTCGTATTTCCAGAACAAAACACTTGGCGTACACAAATTAAAAGTAGAAAGGTTTGTTTAGGTTTATGGTTTCGGTGGTTTCAGTCCATGGTTATCTGGCTCCAAAGCTGAAGCCTCGTGATGGAGAGCACGGTAAAGGACAGTGTCTCACCTCATGGCAGCCGGAAGGAGAGAGAGAATCAGAGAGCCAAAGAGAGAGAATGTGGTTAGGGCCAAGAACACACCCACGGGTGCCACCACAGTGATCTACCTCCTCCAAGCAGGCTCCACCACTTAACAGGCACACTGAGCTAGAGACTGAAGAATGGGTTAGTCTACCCTTGAGGTTAGCATCTCTATCGTTCAAACACCTTCTGAAAGCCCCACCTCTGAACTCAAGGGACAATGTGGGACATTCTTGACTGTAATGGTTGAGAAAGTTCATTTCGTAGGTTGGTGACAGTCGCACCTCGTGCTCAGTGAGCTGGGCTGTGAATCTGCATTCCCACGTTTGTGTACCGAGTACCTTCGTCCATTTCCTCCCTCCTCCCTCTTTTAGTGCTTTTAAGACATCTCGGAAGTGTTAGTGTAGAGCACAGCAACTTCTTACTTGAAGTCCTTCCAATTCTCCCTAGGAATTTTCTCAGTAATGCTGTTTATTGAAGACCAACTACCATACACTGTACTAATCAAAGATTAACAAAGGAATCAAAGATGAAGGCTTTGAAAACATTACAGGAATACAAACTAGTGGATAAGCACATGACCAGTGCAGGAAATGCTCCCATGGAGGGAGACACGCGCCTGGCCCTCTACACATGCATTTAGTAACCAGTGTGAACACGTAAGGCCTCTTTAGCCCAGGAATCTGCCCTTCCAAAAATGCCTGTTTCGGAGTTTAAAAGCAAAGTCTCAAAACAGCTGTATTGCTAAAGCCCTCCAATTTTGTGTGATTTTTGGCACAGTCTGTTCAGTAGAGTCTATTGTGTGTGTATGTAAATGTGTGTGTTAAAAAGGATATTTTTATGTGGAGCCAACTTTATATAGTGTTGTAAAGTCAAAATGTTCTGAATAACTGGTGCTTTAATAGTGGAGTTAATGTAATGCATGAAAGATTAGTTATTCTAACACCACATACTAGTTCACGGTGTCTTAAAACGAACATTCACTCGTGTCTCCCAGCCATACAAAAGAGCTTAGATCTTTTGCTTGGGAAGACAGTGTAAGTTCATGTTCTAGAAGTAGACATAGCTTTGTTTTTCAAATGCTCTGCCTCCGCAGTATTCCTTTAAGCAGTTGGTGGAAATTGAAATCTATGTTGTTTTTCCTTGAATTGCAATATGTACAATAATGTGATCTCTGGCGTCAGACCGCCTAGATTTGAAATCATGTTCTTCCCCTTACCGGCTGCGCCACTTCACCGAGACTCAATTTTCTTATCTATAATATGGAGACAGAAACCGTGGCTACCTTTCTTTGAAAATACAAAATGGTTTCTGTATCCATTCATTTCATTTAGTTATCTACTCAACATGAAGTTATTGAAACTTTACTGACTCCAAAGCATTGGGCGGGGTGGAGAATGCTAAGATAATTCACCAACAGAGGTCAAGATGAATGTAGAATTTCAGACCATGGTCTTGGAACCCTGCCTGTTTTTCTAATTAACAAAATTTAACAGACTCTGATATACAAACTATAATAAATGATGATTATGTAATGAGAACTCGTTGGTCTAAAGGGAACAGAAACGATGGATCCTTGGTGATCACAGACCTCCCCTTCTCCAAGCAGCATGGTTTTCATACAATTTAAGCACATCTTTGATGTGTGTCTTCCATTTATTTAGGAAATTCAAATACTCCCCCACAGATTTCCCAGTTTTCAATGATTGCTGAGATGTACGAGCCCTTTTTTAAAATTCACTTTTCTTTTATTTAATATGTGCAAGTCCAGTGAGCAGAAAAGAAAGAGGAAGGTAATGAGGGTAAACAATAGAAGGAAAGTGAATACACCTATGCTTTCATGAGGTCTGTATCTCAGGAGCTCATTCAGCAAGCAGTTATTAAACAGCAAGAATATGTTTCAGAAAAGCTGCAGCTTACTTTTATCTCAGGGAATCTGTGTCCGCCTTTGGCGATGAGAATAGAAATGCCATATATCTACACCATTTTCTTAGCTTTTCCCTGGAAGGTTTTATCTGAGGCAGCAAGAGCTAGGAATTTCCAAAGGGGAAACATCTTAAAAGGAAATCCTGAACAGGTAATGCTGGGATAGAAAATGAAAAAGGTCTAGGTAGCAAATCTGTAGAACTAAAATAAAATCACCCATAGTAGAATAAAAGACAGTAACCAACTGGAAAGAAAGCTTTTGTGAAATATCCTGAACTATTGTTTAATTCGGTGCTTAAGTGAGTTTTTCACTGCAATATTGGCCAATTCAATTCAAGCAAATTTTCTCCTCCTGTCTCAACATCTGATTATTTTGTTTTGATGTTGAATAGACTTCAGAACTGCCAACTCCTTCTGGTTCAGAGATACACATACACTCTAAATTTCTTTGAGTTCATGAATATTGTGAAACTTTTAATATTATTCTTATTTACTATTTAGATAGATGAGACAGTATACCTTTTTCTCTGTCCTTCTACTGATAAACTAATTTTTAAGATTCTTCAATATATTGACAGTCAAAACCTAAATTTGTTGGAAGGCAAAATAATCACCTTTGTCAAAAAAAAGGCAGTCAGTCTCCTCACCCCTTCATTGTTCAATACAAATACTTAGGGCAGTGCCACCCTACCAAGCCACCCCTCCGAATCAGCCCTGGGAAGGATCCAAAGCTCTTCACCTCAAATATTCACGGGCCAAGCGTCAGCCCCAGCGGCATAGTGGTCTCAGCCGAGAGAGGACAGCTTCTCAGCCAGCGAAGCATTCAGGGTTGGTTACCATCTGCACCAGCTATGTGTTCCTAAACAGGTGAATGTAAAAATAACCAAGTGTTTCTAAAGCAATCATTTTGCACATTTGTGTTAGCACATTTCCTACCGGCGTTTTTCACAGCAGTCTGGAAGATCCGACACAGATGGTCTCAGGACAACACCCAGAGATGCACTGGTGTGTAGACAAACCATCTCTGCTGAAGGAAGCATCAAGCAGGGATCCCCAGGAAGCAGACCCACTGCCAGAGAGCCTACTGCAGAGAGGGCAGCCCCGAGCTCTCCCCCAAGCTCGCTGGGGCCCGGGATCTGCTTATGAATTTGTGCATTTAAAAGTCCTGTGGACACTCTTAGTTCAGGGCTGTGGCCGCAGAGGAGAAAGCTGGGCTGTCACTTACCCATAAGTGGGTCCTGGCTCTATAGTTCAGCAGCTCTTTGACTTTATGTAATATCTCAGCCAGGAAATGGCCGTTGGAAGGATTAAGTAAAGCAGAGCCCAGCCGGTAACCTGCTGGTTGCTGTCATCTTTATATTCTATGCCCAGCTCTGTGCAAGATGTACAGAACTAAAATGTGTGATTCACAACTTTGAGAAGCATAGACTTTATTTATAAAAATAATATAAATATTAATAAACACTTTAAATATGAGTTCCTATTCCCAGGCAGTGGCAGGTTTGCATACATACTGAAAAAAAAAAAAACCACAATATTCTGAATAACAAAGTAGACTGTAAAATACAGAGAATTATAAGAATATTAAAATCACATGAGATTTGTTTTAAAATGTTTAATTTTTATAGTTTTTTTAGGTGATTCAGACCCATTAACTCACCAAAAGTTTATTTAGGTTAAAACAAATGTTAAAATCATGAGTGACAACTCATATTTATTATTGTATAATAATCATTACTAAAATATCTTACAATAACTATAGTCTAGTAAAATGAGAGATATCAGTGCATATCTTAGAAAGGGACAGTGTCTAGGGGTTAAAAAAATCCCTGTTCCACAAATGGTTTTTCACATTAGTGTGATTATTCCTGGGACGGGATCTGTAGCTTTCATTTCATTCTCAAAAGCTTTTATGACATCCAAAAAAGTGAAAGATCACTGGAGATTCCGTTTAGCATGTTTTATGAATGCTCCTGCGTGTACCCTTATGCCGCAGAGAATTCCCTCTCGATGGTATTCTAAATAACTTACTTCCTTGCTTTCTCTTAACTGACCTCTGAGTCATTTTCCTAAGCTTTAACCATTCTGCAATCCATGCAAAAGCAGTAACAGTAATTGAAGAAGATTAAACCCAGAGGTTCTTGACTGCCTCAGCCTACTCTAATTCTGCAGGCATCACTGCGAAGTTTATGCACATCTCTTAGAAGTCCCAGGGGCAGAGATTAACTGATGATCGTTTTCTAAAGCTTTCCTTTTTCGTTTTTTTATCCATTGCTAGGTCCTTTGAATTTCTCACTTTTTATTAGTTCTGTGACCCTTTCATCTCAGGTAGAATAGTAAAGCAGCTTCCCTGGAAGGATGCAGTTCCAGTTTGCCAAGCTGCGTTTTCACCAACCAGCCGTCCTCTCATTTGTGCTTTGCTTATGCTACGGTACCAGCGCTACTGACATCGCACATTTTTATTTCTCGCTTCCTTTAGGTGTGTGTGTAACATTGACTGTTCTCAAACCAACTTCAATCCCCTCTGCGCTTCGGATGGGAAGTCTTATGATAATGCATGTCAAATCAAAGAAGCATCATGTCAGAAACAGGAGAAAATTGAAGTCATGTCTTTGGGTCGATGTCAAGGTAATGTTCGTACCAAAATTCATTTCAAAGAATGTTTTTAGTCCTTGTGCAGCAGTAGAGAGGGAAGATAGCACCTTATTATGCAGCGATTTCATTTCTGAAGGACAGTTCTGATTTACAATGGGTAGCAGAATCTACCGTAGCATTTGTGTTGATTACAGATGTTTGAGGGCCTATCAGGAATAGTCCCCCTCTTTTTCTATATAATGGGACTGGATTGTCACAATGCAGCAACCACAGAAATCTGTATTAAGAAGAGAGTAGATATTCTCATCACAAAGGCCAAATAGAACATCAAAAAACACTTTTTAACAATGACTCTAAGAATTCATTACAAACCTCAAAATTAAAAGCAGATCACTCCATTTTTATGTATTGATTCAGGAGAAGTATCTCGAGTGCCTTTCTAAAAGCAGCATGCACTGTACTAGAATGTTCTGCTCTGGCTTTGTTCAGAAGTAAACCTGTTTGAGTTTTTGAGCTGTAATTCCTTTATTCAGCTTACTGCAGTTACAGTTATGAAGCTATTCCTTGTCCCAAACTTTGGAAAGCTGCCATCATTCTAGTGTTCACTGTCAAAGAGAGTCATGCATTGGAGATTTATCTATTTATAAAAGTTGCTTGGAATCCTAGTTGTAGAAAAAAATTAACTGCAGTGAAGGCGGTGTTAAAAGAATAAACTTGAAATATTTCACAAGCAGCTAATCAATCTTTGCTGTTAATTTTTTAACACAGATAATATAACTGCAACTACGAAGTCTGAAGACGGGCATTATGCAAGAACAGATTATGCAGGTACAGAGTAATTTCCATTTCAAGCATGAGCACTTTTCTGAGAGTTCGGAGGAACCGCTATCATTTTCTCTAAATTGAACCCTGCAAGACTGCTCACATGTGCTGGTCTTCTTTTGCCTAGTTTAAGCTTGCAGTGGACAAAAATAAAATTTTTCTTGAAACAAACAGGACTTTTTTTTTTTGCCAAAGTTAAAGCGACTGTCAAAAATGTCAGTAAGCTATAATTAACTTGTTTTGACAGTGCAAATGGTACAAATGACAAAACATTTATCGAATTAATGGGCATCTGTGGAAATTAATGCAATTTTTAGTAGTATAGTATAATAAATGCAAACACTTTTGTTTGAATTTTCTTAAGAAAATCAACAGTAAAAAGTTTGTTACTCTCTGAGAAAATAGAAAGTATATTTACAAATAATAATGCAGGCTATCTCTATTTAGATACAAAGTTTTAAAAGTCTTTATAATTTATTTTAAAATAAGTTTGCTTTAATGTATTTAGAAACTAGAAGGTAGCTTCTCAGACATACAAAACTATGAAAAATATCACACAAAAATGTAGATGATCTTTAGCAGTTTATACAACTTATTTTGAAGTATATATTTCCCATAATATAGTTTTCCTAGAATGAGGGAAAAATTATGGATATATAATTGAAATTTTATCAGATTTTTATGTTTCAAAGAAAGTTGGGATAAGATTGAGGTCGATAATGGTCTGTGAACTATTTTGGAGTGGAACTTTCTATTTAGACATTAATCGCTTGTATCTAGATATAAAGTTAAATTTCAATCAAGAATTATTTCCTGTCTTTAATAGTATGCACTACCATTCATTCTTCCTGAAATTTCATTTTCTGACAAATGTATGGAAAATTTCATTTTCTTACACATGTATAGAAAAAAATCCTGTGGAATTGAAAACACGTTGTCAACCAAAGGTTTGACTTGCACAGGCCTCAGATGTCTCAGAATTTGGGAAAAAAACCATAAATATGCGTTTTTAAATTTTCATGTTTTATTTCCATGTTTCACACTATGAAAGTAAAACTTTTAGTATCCCAGGAACCTGGAATTATCATGAACAATAGTACATGGAAAACATCAGTTCTGCTTTGATATCCTCATACTAATACTAATAGTATTACTATTACTAATAGTAAAAAGTCATGCCGTGGTCAGGAAGTTGGGAAAAACCAAAGATAACAAATGGGTCTTCTACCCAGAACGACTCACAGCCTTTGTGTTCATTATAAATCTTTAAGAATAAGCATCTTCCATTCACAGTCACCCCTCAGGACCTAGGGTACATTGCTTACCGGAGCCCTTTATAGGTACCGAACTTGCGTAGGTGCCCATGTAACTTGGAGTGGTACTTGCATGTAACCTCAGCACATCCTCTTGTATACTTAAAATTATCTCTAATTTGTTACAGTACTACAATTCAACGTTGCTTGCATGCATAAAATTGCCCTAGAACCTACATTACGTGTCTTTGTCTAGTAGCTTTATTAAAATGCAATGTATACCTCTCCATGGGAACTAAATAGTCACACTCCTCGGCATTCCTAAGTTTGCAATGTTATTTGCATATATCGAATTTTAGGACACAAATTTTGGAAAAATGCAGAGTCAGCATGTCATTGTTCTCTTAAATTTATACCCCACAAGCTAAGAACTCCCCAAGGAGAGAACACAGGGACTGTGTAACCCAGATTCCTAGAAGCAAGCTGAGTCTTGCCACTGACCTCCCTGCCCTGCTGTTTGCTGCCTTAGAGGAACATTTGCAGACTCTGCCATGGGTGGGGAGGAACGCTCGGGCTTTTTCATTGCCTGTCATCAATATTACAAGGTTTAGAACCCTTACCAGTCACTCCACTTTCTTTCCACTGAGCGTCCATTAAAAGCCATAAATGCTTCTAATTATAAAAGTGGGAATCTTTAAATTTAAAAAACCCTAAATTTTAAAATAAATTCATTATTATATCTCCTTTTTATTTTATTTATTTATTGATTGATTGATTGATTGATTTTTGGTACTAAGGATTGAACTCACGACCTTGTGCTTAACAGGAGGGCAGTTACGCCACTGAGCTAAATCCCCGGCCCTATATCTTCTTTTTAATATCATTTAAAAGAAAGAGTTCAGCAAGGATCAGCAGAGAATAGATTGTAGAGAACAGACTGGAAAATTTTTTAAAATTCAGAAGCGATGCCTAAATTCTTCAAGTCAAACTAGCACATCAGTGAGACCAGAAGGCATCAGACTCACAGGGGAGCAGTCAGTTCCGCGTTTCTCAGAGGCCCCGGAATGCCTTTCGCCCCAGGAAACCAAGCCCCGGCCAGGTCTTCCCCGCAGCACCGCGTTCTGGCTATCCTCACGGGGCTTTCTGTTCTGCTGTCCTTTATCCCCTAATGGGACACAAAGCAGTTCTGAATCTTGAATCAGGGGCTTTGGAGCTCTGGGTCTCAGGGCCTTTGGACAAGATTCCTGTGAGATACACTTAGATTTATCAGCTTAGATTTACCAGCTTGGATTTAGCTCTTTCCCTTCACCTGCAGGAAAGGTTCAGAGAACACACATAAAACCACAGGGCTAGGGTTTCCTGGGCTTTCTGCTGTTTCAGATTCTTAGCCAATTTCCTTTCTGGAAGTTTAAAATAGCAAATGTTTTATGCTGCTTGAAAATTGCAACATTTTCTTGAAAATTATATTATGTATCTATCACGTGTGTTCTCTATGTATGATACATGCTACCTAATGTGTTGTGATGAAAAGCAAATGGAGTCCACCTATTCTGTTTGTCTTCATCTTGGGTGTGCATTTTCTGACTGTGTTGCTTTTTTTGTTTGAACATCTGGTCATGCTTCAGAAAACGTGGCTATGTATCTCTCCAGTAAAAATGTACTTAATTTTACAAGTTGCTAGATGTTAACAATCCATTAGCTTCAACTATTTTGTTTTTTATCATCTAAAAAATGAAATGCATTTTATTTTGTGATATCCGATACCAGGTTCCAAAAAGTATTTGCAGTGTCTTGTAATTAAAATATGTTCAATGAGATTGTATAAACAGAAATGGAAAACATAAAGGCAGAACTGTTAAGAAAATAAATGTATCAACAGCATAGACATTACAGTTACTGCATTTAGCCTTAAGCTGCCTTGAAACTAAGATAAAAAGAGAACTTATGATTGCATCAATTTATTCTGCAAATATATTGAGCTCCTGTCATATGCTAGGAGGTATCCTGAATTTCACAAAAGTAAATGCACCAACCTAATTCTCTCCCAAATGGAGCTTAGGTTTTCATTGTATGATAAAAATAAGTAAAAAGATAAGTTCAGAGACCAGAGACAAAATTTCACTGTGCTAAATTATATCGGAAACACATAGCACAGCTCTTTTTTACAAGACAGTCCGGGAAAACACAGAATAGCTAAGATTTTCAGCAGTGATTTTCATGAAATATGTCAAGAAACTCTTCTTATGGCTGGGGATTTTTAAATCAATTTTTGATAACATTCTAAAGCATCTCATTAAAATATGTATGACTTCATGATAGTGTTTCTGCTTCAGACCAAAGTAATGAGGTTCATTCATGTATATTTTTAAATTGGAAAGAATAAATAAATAGCGCAGAATTTCCCGGAAATCTCTGAGGGGACATGTCCAGCTCATTTGCCTCGCATAGCTATAGGGTAAGCAAGACCAGGACAGCAGCACAGTCAGGAAACGTGAGAGACGGTAAAGAAGGTGCTGGCTGATGGCAGGTGTGTGGGGAAGAAAAGATTTCTGGTGTTGGTGGCTGGGGATGGGAAAGGAAGGTCCCAGGCTGGGCATCTTGCTGTGTCAGCTCACCGCTTCTTGTAACCCTCAGGAAGGATTCATTTTTAGAAAAGTTTCTCTTTGGAAGTCCACTTCTTATCTTTAAGCAATAACTAAGATGACAAACTCAAGGCTGAAATATGGAAGAAAGCAACCAAGGATGTATATAGTTAAACCAAATTCTGTCCATCCTATTCATATCCTTGTCAATACGTCTTCCCCTCCCACACACGGAGCAGATACTGACATCTTCAGAGGCTATCTCGACAGTCTAAGTGAATTGTCAAAATTGCTTGGTCTCCATAGAAGCCATTGCAATTTACAAAGCCTTTTCACATACATCATCTCCTCCGTCTTCACCACAGAAAGGTGAGGGAGACATGACGTGCACTTGACAGGTGAGAAATGGAGATGCAAGGTGATTAAGTAGAGAGTATGTGATAGAACAGGGGTCAGGCCGTCACTGCTGACTCCAGAGTCCTGAATGTGTGACCAGCGAGGGATAGAGGAAGGGGGTGCTGTCCAACATTCTTAGGGCCTTCAAGGACTGATTCTGCACCCTCAGAGTTAACCTCTGTAGGACTCCAGACTCAAAAGTTTTTCACCATGATACTAGTATTGCTGTGAGATGCCCAGAGAGGCACTTTCTTTAAAATTGATGTCTATCTCTTCTGAGTATCTTTTTAAAATTTTTATTACATGTTTACAGCACATGCTGATTACATTCATTGCAAGGAGTTGGGACATGCACAAAACACGTTAGTCCTTTTTTCCGATCCTTTCCTTCCCCTTCCCCCTCCCTCTATCTCTCCGTCCCCTTTCCATTTGCAAAAGATTGATCTTCCTGTTTCCTGTTCTCTTTTATTTTGCCCTTTATAAGTGCTATTTTGTTTGGTTTTAAATCTCCCCTGTTGTTTGCTACTTCTGCACGTAGACAAGAAAAAGCAAATACAATAGTGTTTGCGTCCCCAAATCCTGCTCTAATAATAATATAATAATAACAAATTTTTCTCCAGCCTCTTGTGTTACTTCGTAGTTGTACCAAGGTCCATTCACATTTCCTCGTTTGTTCTCTAAACAGCAACCCAATGAGACAGGGTTACAAACACCAGGGGAGAGTAAATTGGAAGCTCAGAGGAGCCGAGTGTTTGACCTGGCCTGGCCACAGAGTACTGAGGCTCCAGCACCCACCTGTGCAGAGCGGTGCTTGCTTGGTGTCCCTCACACCTGGCCCGCCTGCTTCCCCACTGCACATCCACAGGCATGAATACCAAGTGGTTTTATATCATATTTAGAACATGAATTAATTCAGTCATGTGGCAAGAGTCTACATTTAAAATGGAAGCCCTTTCCATTTGCTCCTGAACACAAGAAGTACTTTGCTGGGAACCATGTTACATCTGGGCCAGTAATTTGATCTGCAGGAAATAAATAAATAGCAAATAGAGGCGGCAGCTTGTAGCACAAATAGTGGTATCAGCAATGAAATAAAAATGTTTGCCCGGCCCATTACAGTGCCACTAGACTAGCCTAGAATATTTAAGTCCAGGAAATGAATTAAGCTGTCAAGATTTCCTCGAGATTTCTGGGGGAAAGTGTCTCAATTCAAGTATTTTTCCCCTCTGGGATTTACATTAGAGCCCTGCAAAATTCATAAAGCTTTCTGTGAACTCTAACTCACAATTTTTCCTGCTCTCTTGAACTTGCGTGCTTTCATTGTTTTCCCCATAAAATCATGTAGCCAGTCATCTGTAATATTACGCTATGTTCATGGCCGTAGAGTAGATAAATACAGAAATAGTATTTGCAACACAGATGAAGTTCGCTGCCGAGAAGTTGCCTTGGGCCCTGGTAGACACTCTGGAAAACTTTCTGTTTATGCCCCAGTTCATAAATGCTTCCTGCATCATTTATGTGCACTTTTCCGATTTGCAATACTCCTTGCTGAAACAAATTGTTCACCCGGAGGTGTTACGCATCTGTCTACCTTACTCGCTCAGAACTACCAGGCAGCCAGTTGAGTGGTGATAGCCTCAAAGCCAAGAAAGTCTGAGTGTGAAGACCAGGCACGCCGTCATGGGCTGTTTAAACTTGCATCAATAAATTGAAATTTCTGAGCCTTAGTTTCTTTATCTGCTCAATGAAAACAAACCTAATTCCCAAGAATTTAGTTTTAAATTCAGAGGTATCATGTGAAGTATTAGCATGCACCTTAGTGAGGTGACTGTTAATGTTTTTGTTTGTTTTGACAATTGGAAAGAGTTCGTTTCTGTGGGAAACATGGTACCGTGTATGGGGTATGGTCTGCCCATGTGAAATGCACTCAATTTATATCCATTTATGGACTCAAAGACAATAGATGTGCAAAGGTGTTATCTATCCAAATAGAAAGGTCTCCTCCTGAGTGACCTTCAGTGACTTACGCATAGAGCAGTATTTGTATGTTTCCTGCATTTCGACTTGGCGGAATATTCACTCAGCTAATATTTCCGCTTTCCTAGAGTCAACATAACTTTATGTATGGTATATTTTTGCCACTTAAGTAATATGATCACAGGATAATTACATCATGAGATTTAAATTTAAAAATTACCACAAGGATTTAGCACGTGACAGAATGGCAAGATGATTATATTACTTGCATTTCTTGCAATGGGACCTTTAAAATAGGCATTTATGCCACAAGGTGATGTTTGAAGGACTTGCATGCTTGTTACTGAGAAGAAACTTATATCCTGGTAACCAAGCATAAATAACAAGAGGTAACAGAAATGGAGTCTTTAGGTTATTTCTGTTTACGGAAAACATTATTTTTCACTCAGCAATGTTAGTGCTCACAGGTTGTGATTAACACACACACACACATACCTGTTTTTCTCATTTAATGTTTATTCTTTGTTTTAAAAGGCAAAATAGAAAAAAAGGATATGCATGATACAGAATTTCAAGAAAGAAAAAAAGTAGGGAAGTAAGTTACTATATTGCACATTGTTATCTCAGAACTAGTTGCTCAGGTTACCAAATCTAGGCACAAAGGTGATCAATCAAACAATGACAGCACGAACTATTCTTTTTGTGAACTAAGAGAGATTAGCAGTATAGTTCTCTGTCTAGCGTACATATGCATACATACATTTATGTGTTTACCAGCATACAGATAATCTTTTCCTTTCTAACTTTTTTCCTTTCTCCTATCCCAGTAGTTCTGTCCTTTCGTGAACTTGCTTTCCCTTTCCTTATTACAATATCCATTATATATTTTGTATCTTACTACTCTTTCAGATGTTTATTTTTTATTCTCACACACCTGTCTTGAGAACAAAAGTTTTGAAAAACAAAATTCGGTCATAAAGAAAGGCCTACATAGCCCAGAGCAGAGCTATTCAAACTCAGACACCAAGACATCACCGGGGAGAAACCTGTCCTCCCCCTGCTAACTGGCCTAGGCCAGCGGAGCCCGCCCTCTCCTTCCCCGGGGAGGGCACCGTGAGCGTCTGTGGAGTGAATGGAAGTGAAGTGAGGGTGGATCGCACCAAGGGTTCTGCACACTTTCAAGGCACAGAGTCTTCCATAAACAACTGACAGGAATTCAAGCAGTTCACAGACTCCTGTCCAGAGCCCCGCTGTTGTTCCTGAGTGCAACGCGCCCCGAACGTGTGAACCACTTCATCAAATGCATTAGAAATTCATTCCTCACATCTTGATGACTTGAGACTGTGAAATACGACCAACTGAAATACTCTAAAATCCGTTATAGCACCCTGCCAGGGCTGAAGTTCAGGGCAGGAGTGGGCTTTGGAAACGGTGTGAATGATGGAGCAGACAAGCAGGCTTCATCCGTGACAGAAAACCCACATGGGCAGTGCATGATGGGTAGGAAGATTCGGTGGGAGGCAGATGGGGGACAAGACAGTGAGGGGCTGCCACACGGGATGTTACCCAGACTCACAGTAGAAGCAGGGACAGCCATCCGACAGCAGACTGAGAAATCTAAATTGTGGACACACCGGGAGCAAGCCGTCCCTCCATGGTGAATTTCCATGAACCAAACTCAGTGACTTCACACAGACTTGCAGTGAGACAAAATTACCTAGAGAACGTCAGTCCTCTGATCAATGCAGTGTGTCCCTAGAATTGAATTATCTGAAAATGCCGATTAAAACATGGATACTTGGTGAACCTCAGTAGAGCATCTGTTTTAGCTGTTTAGGGTGTCAGGCTGAGACCGATGCAGCTAGCACAGAATTGCCCTCCAGCCCTATAACCAGCCAGGACCTTGGTCAGGGCCTCCTCTCAGTGGTCAGAATTGCACTGGTGCTGTTGGCCTGTGTGACTCTCCGTGGACTGAGTCTATTTCTGAGTGGTCGCCTTCCCAGTGCTCCCCTTTTTCCTAGAGCCAGCCAGTTTAATCAAGGGGAAATTGATGCCATTTGGAGATGGAAAGTCGTTGCCGGGCTCTTGGCCAGCACGGGCCAGTCTGCACTCATTTCCGGACTCTGGCTTCTCTCACCCACCTGTCCCCAAGAAATAACAACATTTCCACACAAATGCAGGCTTTCTAGATGGTGAGTCCCATCCACATTTTGAAACCTGCAAAAGATTCTACACCAAGTTAACTTTGATGGCAATTTTTTAACACACAATCCAGTTTCGACTGTTAACAAAAAAAAACTAGCAATTCAAACATGGGAGTTTAATGTTACTGAGTTTTTCTGAAGTGATTCTTAGTACTTATTTGGATACATATCCTGTTGGGTGACTTGCTAAGGTTAAACTTAGTGAAACCCCAACAGGATGAAATCTATTAATTGTCCCACATAGAATGTGATTCAAGGTGTGGCATTATCCATATTTGATAGTGTGGCGTGATGGTCCTGGAAAACGTATTCCAGACTAATACAAAATCTTTGCTTTTAAGCTTTCTTTCACATCTTATGGAATTCATTCGTTAGGAAATTCCTTCCCAAGAGTATGTTTTAGATTTTCTCTTTAGTAATGAAAATACTGCAAAATCATCAATAATTTTTTAAAAATCATTCAGAGAGATGAACACAGAAAACAAACTCCATTTCTCCTCCAGAAATTAAGTATTGCCAAAAGATTGAGTTACTAAAACTGACTTAAAATACATGATTATTATTTTCCCAGGAAGCAAACATCCAAATTTCCCTTTACAGATTGACTGGTCAGCTACCTTCACAATTACCCTACAAATCTTGTTACATTGCTGGATTTGTTTGTTTGCTTGTTTGTTTGTTCATTTGTGTTTCCTGTTTGGGTTGCTGTCACTTAAAGAGAGCTCTAGGCAGTTGAAGGCTCCCTGGTGTTTGAAGTCATCTCTGGGCAAAGCCCACTCCTATCCCTATACCCTTAGCCCCGTACTCACTCGTTCCACACAAATGGCAAATGTGCCTTCAGTGTTGGCTTCTAGTTCTTAATGCAGTGTAGCTCTAGAACCCTAAGGAAGAAGCAGTAGGTAAACACAGCACCTGGGGCTGTAAGGTAGCTTCCATAAATTGTCTGTGTTGTCTTCTGTATGGAGAATGATCAGTAGTGAACACACATCCATAAGACAAGAGGCAACTGCTAGCTCGTAGGTAGCTAAGTCTGTTAGCAGTACCGTGTTTTAGTATCGATGCTGGTTGCTTTCTTCATTTTAGCATGCTTCTGAGCTTCCCCCATATCCATGAATTTAAGTGCTCGGGAAACACAGATCATGGTAATGTTACCCTAAGAAAATCATTATCGTCTTCATTGTAAGCATGATTATCACCATCGTCGTTGTCAGCAAAAAATAACACTGGAATAAGCTCACTTACTTAGTTCATTCCAAAACAAACTAGAAATTATATGTTTTATCCACTGCTCGGATTCTCAAAGAGGCTATTTGCCAATGATGTGGATAATCATGTTTATTTCTTAATTTCATTTGGGTTTTAGAGCAGATGACTTCCAAATAGCATACTGTAGGAGAAAGAACGTGGAATAAGAATGCAGAAACTTTTGACGTAGTTTCCAGATGCCAACAGTGTCATGGTTCAGAAATCCTGTTCTTCAGTGATGGACATCACAGTGTCCAGAAAAGGAACACTTTGCCTTCCCGAAGTAGGAGGCATTGTGCAGTCCAGAGCTGGGCTCCCGAATTATTTTTCAGTTCTCAAATTTCTTTGTTACCCAAAAGGATATGCAGTGCCAGATTACAGTTCTTTTAATCTTCCTGCTTCAAACATATACACTCTTTTCAAATGATAGTTGACTCATAATGGAAATGTAAGATTTCACAAATAAGAGGGAAAATCTGTCCTTTGTGAGAGTGATGAAATAAAAAGCCACCTGGCTAATGAGGAACTTGTGCTCTTGGTGGTCAGAGGTCACGGAGGAGCCTCTTGGTCCTCACTGGATCTCTCAGCTGCCTCCTGACTAGTGTTCCTCCCGGGGATGCTGCTTTACCTCTGATCAAAGCTGCAGCATCTTTCTCTTCATTCTGGCTGTTTCTTGCAAAGTTTAACTAAAGTGCAGAACCCAGCGCTGCCTGCTGGAAAGATCTTAAGACGATGCACTTCGAGGAGACGCCCAGCCATGTCAGAACTGCTTATTATCCAGACTCTTACCCATTAAAATTTGTGCCAGCCTCGAAAACCAACCATGTACATTTAACACCAACTGGTTAGGTCCTGTTAAAACATTCAACAGAAATGCTTAAAACTGAAATGGCTGTGGTGTTCATGGAACAAAATATTGGATGCAGTACTAGAAGTTAATGTTTATGGAAAACCTTCACAGCTGAAGGAGAAGAGGACCTAAGATGTCACTTAAATGACAATTTAGTGCTCAGCTCCCCTGTGCTAATGCTCTGGGGAAGGGTACAAGTGTGCACAGACCTCCTGGGAACAGAATAATCCTTGCTGCCTCGGTGTGTTGTCGCAGCGAGTGAAATAAAGTTATTGGTTTTGCAACAAGGACAATGAGGGTATTTGTTTAAAAAGACAACTTGAAAAAATAGCAAAGACAACAGGAAATGATAGATGAGCAAGTCTTTGCTACAGTAATTACTTTACCATTGAAACAAATGAATAACTTTCACAGCAATGCTATGCTCTGTCATAGATTATACCACTACCTGTTCACTCAGTATTGCACTGGTGTCCTTTGTAAGGAGAAAACTATCTAAGAAGAAGGAGCTGGTGAATAAATTGAGTAATTTACGTTAATGTTTTGAAAAACATATGATATCCTTTGTGAAAAGAGAGCATCTCTGAAAGATAGAACAGTTGTGTTGGGGTTTTTGTTTGTTTACTTGCGTGATTTGGTTTGGTTTGCTTTGGTTTAGTTTGGTTTCCAAACTGTTTCATCTACCCTAGATTTATGCCAAAAGCTAAGCTACTAAAAGAAAAATTGAAGCAATCTTTCTGGTTTAGACAGGTGAAATAATATACATGTATCTATGGTATGCTTACTAAATGTAATTCTGTATGTGATATTTTGGGTTTTCTGGAAAAAAACAAAGTTATGAAAAAAATATTCTAAAACCAGTTACTCAGTTTTCAAATGTGATGTCATTTTGGAACCCCCTTAACCTCTCTAAGAATCTAAGACGTGAAGATGTCATCTTTTTTGCCTTGTTCACGTTTTGGGCTGAAAGCCCTTTGCTTATCATTTCATGAATTTAGGATGTGGCTATTCTTTGTTCAGGAAGATTCTCCTATTGTCATTAAAGTTTTAAATATTTTCCAGTACAAGTAATGATTTAAATTACGCAGTAAAATTTCATCTAGTTTTAACAAAATTGAAAGTGAAGACTTTTAAATTATCCATTCCTATTTCTGTGAGTCAGTAGATTGATTCAGTGATATAAAAAAGATGTCTGGCTGTTGGGCTCCATCTTCCATTGGCCGCAGATAAAGCTTTGAATTCAAACCCAGTGGGCTGTGCACCCTTCCGATTGGCTAAAATCCTCCTTCAGCTCCATCTTCCAGAATCAAAAGGGCCATCTGGGTCAGCCATGTCCAATGCAGGGATGAGTTTTATTTCTCCCTGCCCCCTTTAATGTGTTCCTAAAGAAAAGGGACAAAAGAGATATTTGAGAAGAGCATGTGTAGATTGTTACTAGTCTAAGGCAATACTATTCAACCTGTGAGAGAGATCTGTTACAAAATTTAATTATAACACTACATCAATTAAAATTATGAATTAAAAATGTTTAAGAGCATATTTCAGATAAGATATAACACCACATCCCCACAGTTCAAGTGTAGGATCTTATTGAGATACTGCAGTGATCAGAGAAACATGAACCTTTTTAGTATTGCAAAAGAAAGATTTTAAATTGTGATTCTTCTCCTGTCTTCTTGGTAAATAGGAAAATAAATAACGATTGGAGTCCACCAAGATTAAGCTCTGACCCCCTCCCATCACATCAGTGTGCCTTTATCCTGTTTTTAAATTTATTTGGAGAAATAGATTCCCTAACTTTTCTTGAGCACCCAACTTATATGTTAGTAATCCTTGATTATGAAAAGAAAATACTTCTTCATTAACATTTCTTCCCATTGGTACTTGATATCCAAGGTTCCCTTTTATTTCCTTAAAAAGAAAAAAGCAACATTGGTATCTTGCCTTCATGGCTTATATCACCTTTACTTACCATAGTATTTTCAGCCCATGGGCTACCCAGGGCTTAGCAGAAAACATCTACACGATATTATTAGACTTTGAATTTAATCTTGAGCCTTGAAATAGCATAGTTCATTCACTGCTCTATGTGACATTTTAAAAACCCAAGCAAACAGTATTATTCTTAGAAAAGAAAAGCTCTTTCTCACTAGATTCAGCATTTAGAAACAATATTGAATTGATTTGAATGAGAAAATTGCCTCTGAAAACCTGAAATGAATATAAACATTAGGCAGATGATCTCACCTCTTATTTCCTGCCTTAGTCTTGCTCTCCTTCTTTTGAGTGGTCCCCAGTATTCACTTAGACTCCACATGTGCATAGATGCCAGTTCCCTCACAATTTCATGGAGACTTAGTGTACTGTGTGTACTTCAGTGCTCTGATAGAGACCTGTACCCTGGGGTGGAGCCCTCGTAATCAGAAGCATGTTATAGTCATCCCACTGGCGCTATCTCCTCAAATGTCATAATCGCTTGTATATTTTACTACTATTTCTTCACCTCCCAAAACAAAAATGGTGCCTGCAGGTGAACAAAGTCCCCTGCCTTAGCCTTCAGGCAGGATTCTTACATGCCTTGGAATGATAAAAGTTCACATCCTTTTTGCCCTAAGAGGAAGAAGAAGAAGAAAGAGAGAGAGAGAGAGAGAGACTCAGATGCGTCATTAATCATGCACACTGTCTACTGCAGCACCGCCAAGGAATGATCCTCCTCGTACCACCCATCAATATTCCTGACACCTGTCTAAAAACGCAGGTCATGCATATCCATCTGCCTTTAAGGAAGTGTCAATGTGCAAACAGCCCTTCGCTATTTTTAGGGTCATGTTAAAATTATTCATCACCTGCCTGTCAGTTCATCCAATTTGTCATATTATCCCGATCTACCAGTGGCTGTGACTGGTCATTTCCCCTTTGCGTTGTGTTTTCAGAGCACGAGGGTGCATGATGGTTTGGAAGCTGTCAGAGAGATGAGAGGCAGCAGAGTCTCACCGAGGGTCAGAGTTCCTGTGGAGAAATTACAGTGCTCGGTGCCCCTTCGTGCGTAGGGTGAAACCCAGACATTAAGGGTTCCTATGCCTACTGCAGGTTCCACTTTGATCCAGTCCCCAGTAAACGAATTCTGCTTTCTGATGACTTTCATCAGAAAATCCACAATGTGTCTGTCTTCAGAAATGGTTCCAAGAGGTGGAAAACATGCCTTACAAATGAAATAAACCTAAAAATTTAGAGATTAAAGAAAAGCTATTCTTATAAAGCTGCCAGTGCTCCAGTGCCTGCAGATGTGGTGTATACAAACTTTAAAATGAAAAGGAAATTTAGATAGAAAACTGTGATACAGTAGCAACAACTCATGGTGGTGTTGTCTATTACTTTTAATATAAAAATCTCCATCTCTAAATATAACAGCTTGTTGGTCAGATTTTCTACAGGTAATCAAGTCATTTTAACTTTTTTAAAAATTGTGTCTGATATAATTTAAGTATAAGTCCTCTGCTCTCACCTGTTTTTTTTCCCTTTTATCAGTTTTCATTGACTTTGCGAAGTGAATGACAATGTTTCTGAACAGCAGAAGCATTTCCACTTAAGTGGGGGTATCACAGAAACAGGGTCCAGTGCACCCTTGATTTTAGCTGTAGCAGCACATCAGTCCTAGGGAGACTTGTGTTAGGTCTTGCTTTTGGCCATAACCATCTTGAGTTTTAGTTTTCGTACCATAAACAACAGATCTCTGGTGGACAGTCTCCAGCATCTATCCACATCAAAGTCTTCCTGCTCGTTACGCCTACTACCACAGACTCAAGGGTTCAGTCCTTCCTAAACAGTGTTTGTCTGAAATTCACATAAATATCAGAGTCCCCGAAACAACTAGCACAGCGGGTGCGGCTGTAGTCGGCACTGCTGGCCTGCGCTCTTCCAAGTGGTACCTTCTAACTCTAGAAGTAGCAGTTATTTTTAGCTACTATCAAGTGACATGAGTTTAGTGATGACACCCATGAAGTAAATGGTCCTGAGTCTCAGGCAGCTGATAACCAGGACTGAAAGATACAACAAAACTACCTGAGACCTACAGAATCAACATGTGTGGATGCTGCAGTGTCTTCGAGAAATCGTGAGTTAGTGAGCTCTTTGGGATCAGGGTTTTCGTTAGTGGATTTCGTGTGCAGACTAATCAGTTTATCATTCACGCCGGGAATATGTGTTGGACTTTATCGGAATAAGGAAAATTCAGGGACAAACACCACCAAAAGCTCTCTAAACTCAGGACCTTATGTTACACCAGTAAACATTCATATACTCAAGGATATTTCCTAGAATAATGTTATAGCAGGTAGAAAATAAAGCACTGAAGAAAGAAATAACAGAAAATCGCCTTTATTCTGTATTTAACTTGTGCCATGTATTGAATATGCACCAGGCTGTCTCATCTCCTCACGGGCTTCTTGGAGAAGACGCAGGGTGAATCCTTTTTCAGAGACAAAGGATGTGTAGCTGAGAGGCAGTGGTGGGTTAGAGCAGCAGGGACCAAGCCAGTGGAGTAGCCATGACTGCTGACAAGAGAAGTCAGAAGTACGGAAGAGGAGATGGGGTTTGCCTTGGGTTCACTTGGCCGAAAAAAGCAGCAGTATGAGCAGAGGGAGCAGCGTTTGGGAAACGAAGGATCCAGGAGAGGCTGACTAGGGTGCGCGGGTGGCTGGCCACAGACGCAGTCGGGGATGGATGCAGGCAGGAACCCAGTGTGCAGACGCCTCGGGGCTGTCTCCTGACTGGCAGCGGAAGTTGAACTTTATTCTCTGCTCAATGGGAGCCAGTGAATCCTTTTAGATAATATTAATTTTGTAAAATAAACAAATAAGAAAGAGAAGGAGGAGGAGGCAACCCTGGCAGCAGAGTGAAGAGTGTACTAGAGAGGGAAGGGACAGAGGACAGGAGAATGAGAAGATGGGAGTAGTAATGAAGACTGATGTCTTCCATGGTGGTGGCAGCAGAGAGGAAGAAGAAAGACCCTTGAGCTGGGCTTGGGGAGATAAAGGCTTATCTTATTTGTCGGGGCAAAACTGTAAACCAGTGTACGAATGGGCTGCGCTCTATTTGAGGACATCAGAGTGGAAGTGAAGCCGGGACCTGCAGGCCAGGGAAGAAGTGGAAATCAGGACGGTGATACCGTGGTCTTCTCCAGGAGAGGCTGACTCAGCTAGGAGGAAGCCAGGAAGGCTGACTAAAGACCTGGGGAAGGGTGAGCAGGCTGCAGAGGGCAAGTGGAAATTGCAGAGAACTTCCCGGCTCCTTATTTCTCTCCCTCTCTCCAGTAAATGGTCACTGCATGTGGAGAATCATATCTAAACATGTCTTTCCCGTTCCAAAATTCGTTTTTCCCCACAGTTACCCCTAAAGCTTGTTACCTCGAGCAGTGCTGTGCTTCCATCTTCCCTTCCTGGGGGGCACCTTCACCCCATCAGGAGGGAGCCTGCCTGCCTACTGGGCTCTCTCCCTGCCCACCCTCAGCCAACACTTGTTTTCTTCACCGTGTTTAGTGCAAGCAGCACTTTGCATTTGCGCAAATTACCTTTATGTATTTTCTGACTGACTCCATTACACTATAAACTCCACAGGGGTGGGAAACTGATCTTGTTCCTCACTGGGGACAGAAAATGGAGTGACACATGCCAATAGACACTCAGTAGCAAGCGCTGAAAACCTATGAGTGACACTGGCCGTGGCCTCTCCAAAACCCAAGCCATGTGAGTTTTTAAAGCTCAGTATCAGATTTACGTCTCTTCTTAAGAAATTTTAAGCATGTTAATATTCGTATAACAAACATTCCGTGCAGAGCCACACAAATAGAATGTGCTAAAAGAAATTCCTATAAACTCACACATATATATACATCATAAATTATAGATTAATTTTCAGCACCTGAAAGACTGATGGGCCCTTGTTGGAGGGTTTCCTGTTTTATCTCTACTGGGCATTTAAAAGACATTTTAAGAGGAGACCTTGTATAGGAAATACAATTCTAAACATGGCTTTGGAAGTAATCGCAGAGACTGTTTACTAAAAGGGAAAGAAAGAGACCTTCATATGCAAATGTATGGCATTTGAAAATGTCATATAGCTACATCTACATATAAATAAGATGGTCTCT
The DNA here is from genome assembly GCA_004027295.1 of Dolichotis patagonum. Classification (NCBI taxonomy): domain Eukaryota; kingdom Metazoa; phylum Chordata; class Mammalia; order Rodentia; family Caviidae; genus Dolichotis; species Dolichotis patagonum. Next base: position 77,316 of record PVJX010003284.1, on the reverse strand, counting down.
CAATTCCAGGGAAGGAGACTTTGTGTGGCAATAGCCAATTTCTAAATCAAAGTAAAGGAACAGACCAGCAGTGAGTACAGACACAGGGAGAGCGCACCTTTACTAAGTCCTCAAACTAGCACACACCAGCTCTGAGGCCACCTGGCCAAAATCAAAAGGAAAATCAAATCAGGTCTCTGGGTGCTGCAAGAGTAAGGGAAATAAGCCTGCTGCAGAGGAGGGACTCAGGGACTCACAGGTCAGAGACTGACATCTCTCTGTCAAGTGTTTGCTTCTCTTCTAAAAGATACTGCCTTGGAAATCAAAAGCCTCTGGAGATCTCCTACATTTAACCTCCGTGGCAGGGTTTTTGCTTTTATGTAAAATTCTAAAGCTTGGAGCAAAGCAGAAAATGTTCCACCTCTTTCTTTTTTTCCTATTTGTTCCTTTGCCAACTTAGTATCACAGTCACTTTGGGACAGTTCCTCCAGTAAACCATAGTATCTAAACCACCAGGCAGGGTTAAATAACTTCTCTGTATTCAATGAATTCCACGACACCAGGAGATTGTTGTATAACTCGTATTTTTCCCATATTGTTATGGTGCTCCCAGCTGCTGGAAGGAGCCACAGAGGGAAAAAAATTTAATAAATTATTTTGTGCAATTTTTAGTGGCCATTTCCTGGCATTCACATGGGAAATGCTTCCCTACTAGCAAGGTCTGACTGCAATCTGTCAGGTAACACCACAATTTCACTTTGGGTACTAAAAAGCATAACAAAACCTGTCCGGACCCTTACACAGCATGTTTATAAGGGAACTGGGGCTGAGAGAATAAACTTCTAGAATGATAACTGATGAAAACCACTGGAATCTTAGCTGGGGAAAAAAGAAATTTTAATAAACTTAAGGTATCCATAGGAAGGATAATGGAAAGTCCAATTGTCAAAGGAAAGCAACAAATCAGAATGGTCTTTCAACGGATAAATATAATTGCTACATTTTAGTGAACATAGCTGAATGTTCGGCACTTTATTATCTTCACTTTGAAGTGACCTTTCAATACAAGAATTATTATCATGACTGGAAAGATTAAAAACTTTAAGATTCAGAAATTTTAAGCAATTTGTCCAAGGGCATCTAGCTTATTAAGAAGCTAAGAGTGTGTGTAGGCTCTGAACCGTTTGACCCGAGAGCTCATTTTCTATTATACCAGCCCAGCTCTTGAGATACACAGTAAGAGAGAAAAGGTAGCAAGATGCACATGGGGTACATCTGAAAATATACAGTCTCTGGTAGCAGATATTACAGGAACCAAAGCAAATCCTTAATGAGGATTAAAAATACCATATCAAAGAACATGTTCAAAAAAAACTAAAAAAAGGAAAAAGAAAGAGAAATTTTGGTTGATTTTCTGCTAAAATATGCTGACATGTGGGGATATTTATGTTTTCTGAACATCTGGTGGATATTAGTATGTTTTTATTCACAATCTTCTATTATTAATAATAAAGGAAAGCTAGATAATTATGATATACTGTCACGTTGAATGAATATCATGCATTTTTTTCCAGTGTGTTACAGAATCTCATCATTCCATCAAAGATAAAAGCATAAACTTATTTTTAGAGGACTGGATACTGCCTTATTATAACAAACTTGTTTCCATCAAAATAGACCATACTGAGTCAGTAACACTTGTGTATGAGAAATGAAGATACATTTCAATAAGCAATTCGTATGATACTTTTTAATATTACCTTTAGGTTGAGAAATTACCTATGCCCCATATATATTTGCTTTACCAAGACAGAATTGCTTTTCTTGTTAAGATTTCATGACTCAGAGATTATTTTATTGGAGACAGAGATAGCAGGACTTTTGTGTCCTCTGTAGGTTGCCACAGTGAAGTGCCTCTTTGCTGACCCTATCAGCTTTCCCCCTGCTTTCTGCGGTGGGCTTATTAAACTACTCAGGCTCACATCAGAATCATCCCTGAATTTCAGTATGGGCTGCCACCCACAAGCGCCAGCCATGACACATAGTCAAGGTGTGGCCAAGAAAGGCAGAACTCCTGGGCCTTCAGAAGAGGCCACTGCCCATGAGTGGGAGCATTGGCCTCCTTGCATGCCAGGTGGTGGGTGCCCAGTGGGTACCTGGACAGTAGTGTCTCCTTAACCCATGCCCTCCACCTGCACCCCCCTCACTTTCTGTCCTCCTAGACACCTGGTTCCTCCAAGAGCCATGCTTGGTCTCCCATCGGGCTTCCTGTTTGGATTCTTCAGATACTGCATACCCCTACACTTTTGTTGGTCTAATTGTCGTCCCCACTTCGTGTGTCAGCTTAGATGTATTTCTGCTGGAAATGACGATGATTAGACTGGCACTTCCCTTTACTGAGCACTTACTGTATGCCTGGCACTGTGCTGAACAACTGCGTCACATTTTAGAATCTCTCTTACTCATTACACACATTATTTTGACATAGCTATAATTTCTTGAGTACTGGCTCATGGCTAAGACATTGTTACAGATGGTGTAGGCATGCATAATAATTAATGACTTAGGAGCTGGGCGTTTAGCTCAGTGGTGTACCTGCCTGGCAAGCGCAAGGTCATGAGTTTGATCCCTGGTACAAAAAAAAAAAAAAAGGAAAGAATAATTAATGACTTGCTCATGGTCACAGAACTAGGAAAACAACACAAAATCAAATATGTTTTGAATCCAGTAGACTCCAGAGTCTGATCTTCTTGCCTCGCAAATATTTACGGGGAGTTAGTACTGTTTCGCCCACTCTAACCCGAGGCTCTTTGCCCCCCACCTTTGCTTGGAGTCTGAGCATGTGTCGCCTGTGTGGATGTGATCGTGTCCTCATTTTACAGAGGACATGTGACGTGCTTTGGTCCCACCCTGCTACTCAGAAGCACCAGCTTCCATACACAGACAATTTGACAGAATAACTGGATTTTTAGGAGAAATGAGATCACTTACAGTGTGGCGGAAGGGCACGGGCAGTTCCATACTACTTGACCCATGCATCAGCCACGTATTAATAGACTGACAATACATACGTGCATCTCCTCACTTGCACTGTGTGTATTCCTTAATCCTGAGTGGAGTCCTTTTAGGAAATACTGCAGAACACCCAGAGAGATGAGTAAGAGAGAAATAATTGTGCCTACAGCTCTTCAAGCTCATAGTTTGCTCCTGATTCCTTCGGAATACACTAGCTGGGAAGGGTGATAAGGGACTTGCATGGTTCCCCATTTGTGTAGCAGAAAGACAGATGGAATCCTGTGACTCTGCAGAGCTGTTCAGCCAGGGATACTTCATCATCTCTATATTAAACTCTATTTGACACAATGACTCTTCTTTAATTGGTGTGGAAGATTCATTGCTCCAAATCTCAGACGAGGGTCCCTACATTGGACGTTATTTGGCCTGACAGAACTCTGAAAAAAACGGTCTTGTCACCTCTAACCATAGTCAGGACAAAGTGCCAGTATCCTCTTGTGACCCACGACCAATAAAAAATATGAAAGACGCTCTGCCTCCCAAAAGCAATTAGGACACTTCTGGCACTGCCAAGTACAATAGAAAAGATTGCCAAGCTCTTAGACATGGAAATACATTCAGTGGCGCTTGGCAGCTGGAGAAATCTCCTTCCGGAAAAGTATGAGAGCAACCACACGTACCTAAGTTTAAGAAAGTTGAAGGAAATAAGATTTCACATTTTTACTACAATAGGTTGTTAATAAATAATAAGCTCTGAATGTATTAAACCTAAATGGACAAACTAAGTAAAAGCTCAAATTCTAAGACTTTGCCCTTCCTTGTTGGACAAAAAAAAAAAATTGTTGATTTTTATTTTTCAGTTAATGTGTATTTTATGATAAAAAGATTCTTATTATAGGAAATTATCTACCATGTAAAGATAATCACTGTCAAATTTTAGTAAATTTCCTGCTAGTATTTTACATTTCCACATATATTAACGCAAATATATTAACATCTTACTCATCTTCTTTGTAATCAAAATCTTTCATAATTTTAAGGGAATAATATTATTTTGTTATACTGTAATCTAACTATTACATTATTGTTAAAAATTTAGATAATGTCCCTTTTTTGGCTATCTTAGATGATGACATAATTAATATTTATCTTTGTAATATGTGTCTGTCTACTTTCAAGTTTCTTAATGTGTGATTGATACTGGGAAGTTTGTACTATATTCAAATTCCTCTCTATCACGGACTGTGGGTCAACTAACATGAGACGTGGCCTTCTATTGCGTACAGCTGTCCTCCACACAGACTAAATATCCTCCACTGAGTGACACCTAACTATAAACAACTCACTCAGTTTCTCTGCTGTCCAAGAACAGCTTTTGGAAGTGACCTTAGATACAGTTAAAAAAAATTCTCTCTGCATTATCCAAACTAAGCACACAGAGACACAACTTACATAAACTTGGTGTAGTTTCTTTTGTTCTGTGACTGTCTATATTTTTTATCATTCTCAACTCAGTATAAGTTAGTTTTCTAATGAAAAATACCCAATATACTTTATTTGTAAGAGAAATAATATAGAACTAAGCAATTTAGCCTTCTCTGAAAACAACTGTCTTCAAGGTGAATGATAACAGTTTCCACTAGTAAGTGAAATGCCTATAATACCCATGGTTATGACTCTGCATACAGGCTCAAGTGCAGGAGAAAAGCAATCACAGGGATCTCTCCAGGCAAAAGAGAAAAAAAGGAAAGAAAAAAAGAAAAAGTTCTGTCTCAATTATCTATACCTTTCAGACAGAATTGTTTTCTGGTCTGGAATTATCCAGATGACTGCCTCTTCCATTTTTCTCCTAACACTGCATGTACAAAGCTAAGGCAATTCTTCACCATTGAAACATCGTGAAGAAAACACCAGATTAAAAATGTAAGCATGCGGAAGAATTGGGAGTGAGTAGATGAGCCTTTTCTGTATTATCTTTAGAACTTTTCTATAAATCTAAACCTACTTTAAAATAGATTTTTAAGAGCAGACACACATGATTCCCAGAGCTAGTTATCTGCCTTTCACCTTCTGGATGATATTAAGGACTAACTGGATATTTCTGTCTTCAGTTTCCTATTTATCAAAGAAAACGTATGTAGTGTACACACCTAAAACATACATAGTGTATGCACATTATTGGTGTATGTGTGTGTATGCTCACACATGGCAATAATGAACCTTCTAGAAGCATAGCAGTCTTAAAGTCAGAACTACAAGCACTGAAAATTTTAAAGCATCAAACAATTATAAACTAATAATGTCACTTACTGATATTTCTACCAAAAATGACTTACCTTATATAAAAGGAGTTGAACACAGCAATATGACAAGCATTTGATCTTTACTTTTATTTTTCTTGTGATAAGTTTTTTCAAAAAGAGAAAAAAATGCCTTGCTTGAAAGCATTCCTCAATGGTGATTCATCATCGTCTAAATTCCCTTTCACTTCATATTTCTTAGCTCGCCTTTAAATTTGCACCTCAAAATGCCTGGGGACCGTCATAAGCATCCTTCCTCCTCCTCTTGACATTCTGTAGCCATAGGTTTCCATTTAACAACAACACATTTTCTTAACATTATTTAGTAGACATTTCACCCCATAGTATTTTTTTCTACCCAGTTCTGAACTCTTCCCAATTTCCATCAATTCTGTTATAGACATACTGAAATATAGACATGTAATTTTCAATGATTTCTCAAACATTAAGGCATTTCTGACATATATTGGAGTTTAAATGTTTCTCCTGTTCTTCCCCAACATACAAAATGGCACTACCTGGGTATTAAAGGCAAGACTTTAGTAATCTTCAAATAGTTCCTCCTAGTTGACAGCACATCAGCAACTCCTATTGCAGATTATATTTCTCCCACCATTGCTACTCCCGAGGCCAAGGCATAGACATTGTCTATCACATCCACTTCTCACTACCATAGCAGTCCCTTTATTGGGGTGCTTCTTCTGTACCCCTTACTGATCTATTTCCTGTACCAGTACGATACGCTCAAGACCATCCACGGTTTGCACTTGCCCTTGAAGTTAAAGCAACAGCGCTGCATGCCTGCCGCACAGAGCTCAGCACAAGACCATCTCACCAACTATTCCGTCCTCCTCCTGTATCCCCCACTCCACCTGGCCAGTCACAGGGTAGAGCCGTGCTGGACACAAGGTCAGGGGTGCTTCCTGCCTGCCTGAGAACACGTTTTCTCAGCTCTTCAGAGCAGGTCTCCTGCCCTGCTGTTCTCTCCTGGAACGCTCTATGTTTCTCTATAACATGTCTAACTTGGGCCTTAGTTTCTGTGTGTTATTTTATATTGAACATTATGCTTCTCATATGTACACTCTTCAAGAGAACACTCTATTTGACTCACAGCTTACACCCTAATATTTGGTGTATGAGAGAAAATGAGTCAATATTAAAGTGAATGAATCCATTGATGAACATTTTAATAGACAGGGTGAAGCCCTAGAAGATTTACAAGCCTCATGAGCAGGAAGTATGTTTCTTAACTTCCCAGGGCTCCACAGGCTACATCACATACCATGAACTAAAAGCTGTGGGTTGATGCTAACAATATCAGTTAAAACACAAACGAAGGACTATCTATCTGTGTCGCTTTCTACTCCCGCCCATCTCTAAATGCATTCATTTTGTGCTTTTCCTGTTTCAATATAAATAGTTCCCTGGAAGTCTCAATTGTAAATGTCAGCTATTCTGTTTCTATGGACACAATAGGTGTTTGACTTCCTCCAAATTCAAATTTGTACATGTTTTATAACCCCTATTGATTCCTTGAGTGGCTAACCATCCTGTTGGAAAGTGTAAATTATACACCGTAAGTGTGTTAGACCTGTTAAAAGGTAAACGAACACTGTAAGACCACGAAATGCCTTTCAGTTAATAACTTCTTTCAAGCCCTAAATGGTGTCCAAGTAGAAAGAAGAAAAATCCTTTACTGTTGGTAGACTGGGAGTTTTTGTTTTTTTTGTTTGTTTATTTTTGCCTCAAAGTTATCAGTAGTAGAAATTAAGGAAGTGTCAAAAGCAAGTCAGTTGTTCAAAACTAAGAGAAAAAAAGAGTCCAAAGCTATTTAAAAATACTTGGGGGATGAGTCGTTCGGGACTTAAATTTTTTAAAAAGAGATTTACGCTTAACTGAAAGCATTTCATATATAAGAATATTTAATTCTCACATTTTCTTAATGGAGTACACTAAACTTCTGTCCATCTTAAATGAAAGATATCAAATAAACTATAAACTCCCAAATTTTCTACGCAGAAATACTTACGTCAGAATTCCATGTGAACGTCAGTTTTTCGGGCAAGCTGAGAATGCAGTAGGGTAGGAGATCACAGGTCCAATGCAGCCTGGAATTTGTTGTTGCTGTAAGGTCATTGACTTCAATTTGCCTCTTGATCATTTGCTTCTTTCCACTAAAGTTAGAGTGCAACATTTTTTCTATGACAAAAAGAACAACTATGTCTTACACAATGAATTAATACATAAAAAAATGAATTCAGCCCACTTTTCTCCTCCTCTCAAATATTTTATTGTAGTTATTAGTATTGTTTTACTAATTGACACCTTCAAAATACACTTTTTGTGTTGCAAGTACAGTGAACCACATATCCCCTGACATCAGCTGTCACACAGTGTCATTCAAACAAGGAAGCCTTTGAGAGTGAATAATTCCCATCAATAATTATGCTGGGAAAAGAGACATAAACTAAGGCTGTGTTTAGAGTTGATTCTGTTACTTTTCAAAACATCAATTTTTTATGGAATGCTAATTTGAAACATTAAACCCACTTTCAAAATATTCATGTAGCATAGTCTTCCACATTTTTTCTTGAAATTATTTTGCTTTATCCTTAAACATCAGGAGGGAATGTCCACCTTCCAACTCTTTCCCTGAGAACCACTTAAGACTAATTTGTCAGATACCATCATGTGGCAGAACTCCAAATCTGTAAGTGAATCCAAATCTACACTATAAATTCTTTAACTGCCCTTTCTAGACCATGACATCATGGAGAAGAAATATACAAACCCATCAGCGTTTGCTTACACTTGCTTTTTCAGTTCATTTATAGACACCCTTCTTGCCATTTACAATTAGCAGCACATTTGCCCTTCGTATCTTTGGGTTTTGCTGGAGAAGACTGAAGCTCATAGCAATGTGGTTTCTGAGTTTTATCAAACATTTTATCATACATGCACTCTATCAGCTGGGGTTCTATGCCCCTAGTTTTATCATACTGCATACGTGCACTCTATCGGCTGGGGTTCTCCGCCATACTGCACCTTACCATGTCACTTACAGTAGACACTGCTTGTGCCTTTGTAGCATGTCACATCTCTGTGCTTTGGGAGCAGAACAGCCAAACAGCCACAAGTTTCTCAAAGCTGTGACACCAGGGGACAGGCAGCTGGGAAATAGCTCTCCTAGGCCCGTCCTGTTCAATCATTTATTCATGCTATGTAGGCAGCACCCACTACGTGCCAGTCCCTGTTCTGAATCCCAGGAATAGCACAGCAAACACCATAGTCTGACCTAAAGGAGTGTGTAGTCCAAGACATAAATACGTCTGTTTTATCCATTCATCCATTGGTGGACATACTGGCCACTTCCAGATTTAACCATTATGAACTGTACTGCTATAAACATGAATCTACACATATCATTACAATATGCTGCCTTTAACACTTTCAAAAGGATACTTAGAAGGGGAATAGGTGAGTTGATTGGAATTTCTATTTTTAGCTCTTTGAGGATCTTCATCCTGACTTCCATAGTAGTTGTACTAGTTTACCTTCCAGTTAGGGTTCCTTTTTCCTGAAGCCTCGCCAGCACTTGTTATTATTGGATTTCTTGATGATCGCCATTCTGTGTGGAGTAAGATCGAATCTCTGTGACATCTGAATATGCATTTCTCTAAAGGCTAGTGATGTCAAACATTGTTTCATGTATTTATTGGCTATTTGTACTATAAGAAAACAGCTCTGTTCATACAAAACACACATCCTTATGCACATATGACACTTTAGTGAGAGATCGTTAGAGCAGCAGGATTGTCTTCTAAGGTTCTGTGGCATCTAGCTACTCAGGTATCCGGCATTGCCTAATATTCCCAACCATGCTTACCTGCAATTTCTAGACTAAGTTTATTAAACTTTAAAGTTAAACCTTAAATTTAAGATTCCATTGAAATCAGAGAAAACGTTTCTATTAGACATCCATTTATACTCTTGCAAAGCTTTATGTGTTTCCTTTTATTTTTTTTCCAGAGGTTCAGTCCTAACACAGTTTCCATAGAGATGCACACATTTCTACCAGAATCTTAGCCACTTTTGAGACTCTGCTCGTGAAAGCCTATTGAAGAGTAAAAGTTATACCTTTGTTCCTAAGCTTAAGAAACCATGAGAGCTCTCCAATTCTTATAGTGCTCTTGTAGAAAACCAAGCTGATTGCTAGCCTTAACTCACTGTAGTATCGTCACTTACTGTGCTTACAGTTTTGATTTTTATCATCTACATCTAAATTATTTTAAGTGTAAAAGTGAATGCTTTTTAGTATTCAGACAATATTGTATTCAGAAAACCATTGTATTAATTTATGACTCTAGTTTCTATTTTGAAATGCATTTGCCAGTTTTCTTCCTTGTTGTCCTGGGAAGATGCAGCATTTCTTACTTCTGGACGACACCACCGATACAATGTGAATGGCCAGATTAGAATCTGCAGATTCAGAATTGGCAGGACATAGTTCCAGTGAGACTTTTGGAGTATGGCACGCATAATAACATCAATTTATCCACTTAGGAGAGCTCAGGTTTCCATATTCCTCAATCTTGAAAAAAGGTGGTTGTAAGTCTTGCATTTTAGAATCACCTATCCATGGTTCACAGAGAAGAAACTATTTTTGAAACTAGATGATCTGCTCATTTCTCCACTGGTCCTTTAATCATTTCTTGACATGCGAACCTCACCCTGCTAGGCCTAGTGGGTCCTTTTCCTACTGATCTAACTTCTGGTACTTTCCTGGCAGCTTCTTCGTGCTCATCAGCTGTGACAGTGGAAAACTATGGAGTCCATTAGCAGAAACACTGTGTGTTCATCATCTTTCTGTGCTACGTTCTATGCTAAGTACAGACTGCCACAGCACTTAAACAAATTAGGTGTTTTCTCAGGAGTGGGACCACAAGTCTGTGGAGCCCAATGGAAGGCTGAAGCAGGAGGATCTTAAATTCAAGCCCAGCCTCAGCAGTTTAAAGACATAATGAAATCCTGTATCACAATAAAAGAAAGAAAAAAAAGAGAAAGAAAGAAAAAAGAAAGAGAAAGAGAGAAAGAAAGAAAGAAAGAAAGAAAGAAAGAAAGAAAGAAAGAAAGAAAGAAAGACTAGGAATGTAGCTCCATGTAAAGGCTCTGAGTTCAGTTCCAAGTACCTAAAAAAAAAAAAAATCAACATAAAGAAGTTTCTGAGGTCATATGTCACAAAGAGAAGTAAAAAACAATGAAAATTCGGTGTGAAAAGGAGCCAGGCGAGGAGCCTGGCTGGAGGGACATTGAACCCGGACTTCAGGGGCAAAGAAGAACATCCAGGAAGTGCCTTAGAAGAAGTCCGGGGACCTGATTGGAGCTCTGTGGTGGCAGGAGAGCACGCTGCGAATCGCAGCAATCAGGAAGGAGGAAGCTCCTGGGTGCGCTAGGGAGAAGGATGCCGGAGAACGGTGAGGGTGATGCGAGGGTGAAGGCTGAGAGCGGGTTCTCGGCAGGCTGCACAGTCAGGTTAAACTTGGATTCCCTGATCAGCAATGAGGGATACCTTGAGACATGCTGCTTGACAGGGAGGCGTTTACTACCAAAGGAAGGGATGTGGAAAAGAGCCAGAGAAAAACCAACGCTGGAAGTGGGACATGTTATAAATACTGGGAACATTTCACATTTTTCCTTCATGGTATTTTTCCCATAAATACATTTTAATTTTTATACAATCAAACTTTTAAAAAAAGCAGCAGATACTATGCACCAGAGTTTTCTTCTAGAAAGATCGTTCTAGGTAAAAAGCTGTTTCTAGAGAGGAAAATCGACACGGGCAAAGGATTGGAGGTGACAGTGGTGAATTTCTGAGTAGTGACGATTCGATTTAAGTGAAGAAAGAAATGTCGAGGAATAAATTTGGGAGTTAAGTGCAAATCCCAACACTTGATTTATTTACTCAATTAGAATTGAAAGTGAAACTCTGATTTGTGGTTTGGGTCAATGAGTGAATGAATGAAGAGGAAAGGAAGAGGGAGGAGTGGGCTGTGTCTGTGTGCCCAGGGCCTGGGAGAGGCGGGCACCTGTCCAGAGAGGTAGGACTCTGCGAAGGTGTCTGACCTGCACAAAGCAGAGCTGGGCTCACCCAGCAAACTGGCTAATTAATGGTGATGGCAGAAGCCTGGATAGGAAGAGGAGGACCTTAGAAAAACATGAACGTTTATGGAATCAGGTGAGAAATGGGAGCCTACAAAATAGGCAGTGTAATAACAACCAAAAGAAAGGGAGAGGAGAGGAGAGGAGAAGAGGAAGGGAGAGATAGTACCCTGGAGCCCATGGAGGGGAAGACCGTGGAGAGAGGAGGTATCAGCAGGTATTGCTCAGCCTCAGCAGGTTTTGCTGAGGGACCCAGACCGATGAGGTCTGAGAATATCCTTCCCTGCTCAGCAGCAAGGATGTTCCCTCCATCATAGCAGTGTCTCTGACGGGGGCCAGAGAGCTGCCAGTTAAAGAGTGAGAGGATGACAGTGCAGGAAGAGAGGAGGGGGAACAAAGACACCACTCTTAAGAGCTTAACCGTAAAGAGCAGAGGGGAGGAGAGATTTGCCAAGGGACTTACACTTTGAGAGGCTTTCACATTTTAATTTGCAGAAGAAAGATGTTTTAAGATGTTTAAATGCTGCTAGGCAAGAGCAGAGAGTGCAAGAGAGAGAGGACTGGTGCAGAGAGAGCCCTGAGGAGCTGGCAGGGCTGGGGTTCCTGTGGGTTGGCCTCAGACAGGACGGTTCTCTGGGGTCAAGGAAGAAGAGACGGTTTTCAGACTAGCGTTGGGGTCTACGCAGGACACGGGCAGGAGTCAGCAAGGGAAAATAATAAATAAGCCCAGAGCCAGATGCTGCCTGTGTTTTAGTAACTTCTTAACTGTGTGGTCTGCCGACCACGTGCAGAGAGCCCCGACTTTCACTTCGCTTCTGTTTATCAGTTGTGTAAATTCTTAAGACAGGTTAAGTAGTTTAACCTGTTAGCACTTTGAGTGTCCTGCTCTGTGCAGAATGGAAACTGTGTAAATCTCCCACGAGAAGCTGCTCTCAGGAATGCAGCGTGGTTGCATTGTGTATTAGCACAGGGATGGCCCTGTCACGGATGGACCCTCAGGGAATTCTGGGAAGAGAAAACGCTGGGAGACGATGGATGTGATGCTCCGCGTACCACCCATGAGACACGTAGTAGCTACTCCAGCAGTATAATTGAATAAATTACTGGGTGCCCTCTATATACTCAAACTCCTATTTTTATTGCATTCTCCTAAGTGCTCCAGCTGCCCCCCCCCGCAGGTCTGTAACTTCTGGTCTCAGAGAAAAGCAGATGAGTGGCTCCTAGGCCTCGTCATAATACCCCTTTCTAAACACCCAGCCTCAGCAGGAGAAAACAGCTCCACACCCATAGCTCAGAAGGCCAATGTGGACGGGACCTGAAGGCACTACTTTTTTCTGTCACTGGGTGTCATTTTCAGAATTGTCACCAAAGGAGCTCACAAGGAAAGGATACCCAGATTCAATACTAAGCAAGTAAATTTGACCAGAAATGCATAGATTTAGCTCAGGACCAAGTAAAATGCCCTCTCATTTTTTTAATTTGAAATAAGAAGAGATGCTGCAGCAAAGCCCGGGGAGCACAGCCCTAGCGGTGTTCCCGGCAAGCTTGAGGCAGCTGCAGCCCTGGACTCCCGGGAGGCGAAGGAGCCTCAGACCCTTATCTCTTCCTGAGGCCTGGTATTTGCAGAAGTCTCCTCAAAGCCGTTCGGAAGCGCCATAAAATTCAACATTTATAGAAAGTCTCCAGTCTGAACGCTCTGACTGTCTCAGGGGTCCCAACTTGAGAGAGCTCATAGGCTGGTGACGAAGGCTGAGGCGGGGGAGCAACCAGCAGAGGCTTCTCTGTCCTGGGGAGGGCTCTCTGCGCACTCTCGAGAATTCTACCATCGGAGGCTGGGCAACATATCTGAGCCAGAAAGTAAAGCAAATGGCTAAGAATGTGCATAATCGGCTCATAGTAATAAACAAAAATAATACTTTTAATTTTTTCTTAAAGATCTAGTACATCTAATTAAGTCAGTATGTCTTGTTACGCACGATCCTTGAACTCTGATCATTGCATTTGTATGTCATAGGTTACAATATCACATACAATACCACATACAAGGATTTCACAGATTTTGCCGTGTCTATGTATATAAATGTATTAGAAGCTGAGATAATAAATGAAGGTACAAATAATCACCTAGTACCTATGCATTTCAGTCACCCAGTTTCCCAAACTACTTTTATTTCAGGCTCTGGACCTTTTTCCAATTTAAATTCAAACAATTCCTGAAAATGCCATCATGTCCTTGTCTGAGAAGGTAATAACATGAACATGGGTTTTCTTTCTGCTTTATTTTACTGTTGTACCATGTAAGAATGTTTACGAGTGCTAATATAATCACTTTTCACATTTGTTATTAATGCCTGATCCCTAAGCAGAAATTTCCTGTATTCCCATCCAACCTGTTAGCTAGAAAATTCTCAGGCCCAAGCAGCACGATTATTCTGAAAAAGCAGGAGGGTCTTGAATTTGCAATGAGTTCACAGTATTTGAAGGATCGAACCTCCGTTCTGAAGAGCTTTTGTTCCTGACTGTCTAACTGAGACTAAATACCCAGGAACATGACGGCTGGGTCTCCAGTCTTCGCAAACCCATGTACTGATGGTGTCCTTAAATGCCTGTGTGTCCCTGGTGCCCGCCTGTCACTCCTAGCTGGTGTTCTTCTCTGAGTCTCTGTCCTAGAGGCTTAAAAAAGAAGAGACTGTAATCATCTACTCATCTGTACCTTGAAGAAATGATGACAGGGGGTGAGGCGACTGTGGAATTTGTGATGTTACAAGGACTTCCATTCCATTACATTCAGAGCCCATTCAATAGGCGTGCTTTTCTGATTTAAAAAAAAAAAAAAAAAACTTCCATTGCAATTCAAGCTAGATATGCGGCTTCACTGCTACCTCATATGTTTGTTCCTGATAAGTACAGGAAATAAGAATTGTATGTGCTAAGACCAACTCTAGTCAACAACAGGACTTCTCTTCACATTCCTAACGTATTTCTGTCCTGGGTATAATGTAAACATAATGGAGAGTAAGATATTTTTCCTTTTCTGGTTGGTTAAATAAAATTATTTTTGAATTGCTTTGGGGATACAGCAGTAAACAGGGTAAAAATCAAGTAATCACAACAGGTGAGAGATGATGAATATTTTAAGGCTGAAGTTTCCCTTTACTATCATTAAATATGAAAAATAGCAGTAGGATATAAATATCCTCAGCATTGAAGAGTTTAGTTTTCTAAATAGTGTGGCGCATGTTGTGTGCCCACAAGACAAGACAGTGAACCAGAGGGTGGTGTTAAAAATTGAATTTTGACCCACAAAATATATGTTCTCAGAAGGAAGATGAGATAATAAGGATCTCCTTCGGGTAGAATGTCTGAATTATGCACATAGAAGAAAATTAAGGTATTGCACACCTCTTTAGAAAAAAAAATGTCTACGATTTAGGCAAAAATGGTTTCTTTTGTTATATATGTGTGTGTATGTTTTATATGTAATACATATATAAATATAACACAAATATATATACATATTCTTTCTCCTAGATTAGTAGTGGCAAACATATGACATACATGTTACTTCATTTTGTTTTAAGACAAAAAAATGTTAATGCATGAATTGTTTTGCTAAACTAATACCTCAGCATTTGGATTTGATTGCAGTGCCAGCACTTTGCAATAAATAAATGGGGTTTGAGTTGCATATTGGGCATCCATCTCTAAAAGGTTCCCCATCACTGTCCTAACTATCAAAACTAGTATTTTGCAGTCAATATTAGTAAGTGTTTATTAGTAATGTCATATGAGCAAGTACTAACAATAGAAAACACATATTACATTCAGAGATTAAAGCACCTGGAGTCTGAAATAACCTAAGCTGCCATGCAGTGCCGTACACAGTGCATCTGAGGGAAATGCAAATTCAGCTCCTTGTTGAGACGGCCAGAAACTGACTGCTTCACTACACAACACTAGGGGCTGGGGAGTTAGCTCAGTGGCATAAGCACCTGCCTTGTAAGCAGGCAGTCCTGAGTTCGATCCCTGGTACCTATTAAAAAAATTAAAAAAAAAAAAGCCCAAACACTACACAACACTTACCTGTCGGACAGCTCTAGTTGCTTAAAAATGCACAGCCGAAACCTGCCTCCCTGAGACATCACTGATGTTACCTCTCGATGTTACCTCTTCTACTGGGTTAAAAGATCCTGCTGCGGGCTCAGCGACCTTAGGGACCTGAATATGTTTGGAAGAAGGGCCTGATGAAAGCAAGGTAGGAGTCTCTCTGAAAAAAAATGCCTTACCAGCCCCCAACAAGTCCCCCTGGGTCATGATGGACAAGGGTAAGGTCTGGATTTCCAGCCCCTAAGAAGTTGCATATTATTGTCAGCATGATTTTACAAAGTCCAGAACTCAGTGGGCTGAAGGAAGCTGACCTTTGCCCCTGCTAAAGGATAATACTCAGAAATTCAGAACTAATCAATTTTAATGCAATATACGACTGTCAGATGGGCAAGATATTCATGCGGTACTGTCAAAGCCATTCCCTACTTGTAGGCTACAGACAAGTCCAATTATTTTAAGACGAGACAGCAGAGCGTCTGAGCAAGAGAAATGGGTTGACTGGGAAAATATTTAATAACATCAGATGCTAATCGTACGGTACATCTGTCTCTGTGACTGAGACCTGAGGTTCGCTTGTGTAGTTGCTTTTCAGGATACATAACCCTAGAAGGGCACTTTTATCAGCGACATCACTGGACTTGTAACACTTTTTTGACTGAACTCTAATACTTATCCAAAGGAAAAACTCAACTTGGCCTAGAGACACAGATTGTCTTAGTCTAATCTCGCATGATCCTATTTATACTTTGTTCCATAAACCGCTGCTGTGATAGGTCAGTTCTCTAAGTATTGTATTCTTGCCTTTGGATGGAAAAGGAGCAGGTAGCATACGACACCAGGGGAACCCAGAAACTGTCTCTTCAAAGGGCCCAGCTCTCTTTTCTGACAAAACCATTTGTAAACATTTAAAGAAAAAACTGGTCAAGGATTTTAAACAGAGACATGAAGAGTTTCCACCGTCACCACTAGGTCCTCTGGAAGAGAGAGCACAACCCTTACATTAAACCTCTTTTTAAATGGAGGACAGAGAAATCGATGGCTGAGCCACCAGCCACTGGAGGAAAAATACAAAATTCCCAAGGATCATTTTTATATCATTTTAAATCTCTACAAATGCCTTATTATTGTTTAATATAAATTTCCAGATAACCGTGGTCCATACACATATTTGTTTGCAATATTAGATTTGTGTGTTTCTACTTTTCTTAATATACTTAAATCTCATTTCTAAGGTATGTCTATTGCATTACTAGAAGTGGTTGTATATTCAGGTTTTCAATCAACTGGTTTACTTGGTTGGATTGACTTTAAATTTGTTGACATATATTGATGATACCTCATTTTCTTGCCCAGAGATTATTTCTTCTACTCATTTATTTTCAGTATTTCTCCTTCCTATTTTGTCAGTATCATATGAGCAGCAAGCTCGTGAGAAACAGTGTAAACTAATTACCAGGGTTTCTGATGGAACCTGTGGTGCACCACGTGATGGCTCGTGCTGGGTGATAATCTCCGTGCGAGTGACCAGCTCTTAGCACACTAAGCAACAAACAGCCTCCTGCAAGCAAGCTCTTGCTTCACCCTTTGGCTTTGGTGTGTAATGGTGAATATGGTTCGAATACAGAAAGAGACAGCCAAGATGAGGTGAGGGTCTGTGATCAAAACAAATAATAATAGTAACAGAGCCCAAAAAAGGTTTTTGAGGTAAGAAAATTCTTGATCTTCTTTTAGAGTTGACAGAAAGAAAGCAAACCCTAGTAAAATGTGTTTGGAAACTGCTAGGATGACGAGGAAACACGGGGAGACTTCCCCTGTGTGTAGGTGGACACAGACTCATTGAGGCACAAGCACTAAACACAAGTGTAGAGTCGTTGGCTATGGGAAGAAGATCTACAAATAAGCGTGGAAGTCGGTGCTGCCTCATTACATCAGCAGTGGGACTGCAAGTCCACTGTTCCCTTAAACCCTGGGTGTCATTGGGCTGCTCGCCTTTTCTCCCCTGGCTCTGTGAAGGATGAGCCCAGTCGTCACTGCAGACCCCAGAATGACCACAGGTCACTACGATGTATTGGGCTTACCTTGCTTCCACCGTGCTCAGATCGTCCCATATCGGAAATTTCACTTAAAATTACCCCCTTCGCTTGTGGTGTGTTTACTTACCGTGTGTGTGTGATTGGCTACCAAAACACCATGCACAAAATTCCAAAATAACTGGAAACAATGGGGAAAAAGCAGTCTGTCCAGAACTTACTGTGTACTCATAGCGTTCTGTGTGGAAGCCATTCATCCACTTTGATGGTCATTGTCAGTGTGGAAGTATTTCTCTGCAATGAATCACCGACTAGATGTTGGAACTTAGGGCGCTGGGAAACCGAGCAACCAGCTCACCACCCTGGCTGTGAGTCTACCGGTGCCCTGGCTGAGAATCAAACATCCCATCTCCCCTAACCCCGTTAGCAAGTGGGAGCCAGAGATCTGAGAATCTCTTGGGAGGTTGACCATATGTAATATAGCAAATAAGGGGGATTTCATTCTACCATCTCTTTGAAGGCAAATGTTTTTTATCACTGTTTTGCTTTGTCGTGATTAATGGTATTGCTCTATTCAATATTCTGTTTTGATAAGTTGTATAATGTTCTGTATTTCCTTTGATTTTTGTATACCTGATTGAAAGAACAACATTGTGAAGATAACGAGATATACTATGGTACCTATTACTGTTATCCCAGTAACCTGCTGTGAAGTTCTGTACCAATTTTACTACACTGTCTCAATTGGCTTTAAAAAAAAAAATCACTGACTAGCCTAACTAAAGGGACAGAGGCACAACAAATGGATAATGAAAATGTCATCCGTAGGCTCTGTACCATAAGGTAAACAAAAATTTATTAATTTAAAAATCACGTAGAAAATCCTTCATGAATCTAGGTATGTAACTTGAAAAATCGTAACAGTGTACTTAAATAGCTCCACACAAGAAAGTACCATTTATGCCTAACAATATATCTCAAGCTTTAATGATTTACAGGTGCCATCTAGTCTTAAAAAATATGGATACTTTACAGTTTTGCCTAAACACAAATAATACATTTGTCTGATTCACTAATACCAGGGGTATTTTTTTCCTGATGAATATGTCCATCACCCATGACTGTCTATGAAAACTATTTTAAAATTGTAAGGATGTAAAATAAATACTGTACCCCTATGTGGAAAGAATTATTTCATAAAACAGTAATAAACTTGTAATTTTTTATTACTACTGACCAATTACTTTGCTTTTGAAGACTATCTTTAGGTGGAGACCAAAAGATTAATACTCTTCAGAAATTTTAGAGACTATCACAATCAGGTTATAGAAGAAACTTTAAAAAAGATGAACTTTTTATTACAAAATGAAGATACAAAGAGTCAAAAGACTGCATACAGTTGACATTAAAAATGCAAAATAAACATGTCTACAAGCAAGGTCAGAAAAATATTTCTTTATTAAAACCTAAGAAAATGAAACTTGCTAATGACAGGAAAAAGCTTTTCTTTATAAGTTTAAATTTCACATTGTTAGCACTGGCTAAATATCATACATTAAAATACACTTGTAGCATTCAGTATGTACTGTGTGAATATCTACATAAGTGATTCGGAAGTGGCATTGCTCTTTCAATAGCTTTATTTTGGCAATAAAAAATGTATGGATGGTAGTGAAAATCTTGTTCACAGTAGCTTTAAAAAGCCTGAAAAGGATGCATTTGTTGAAATTTGCATTTGGTTTTGAAAATGTCTGTTTAACAATTGACATGGCCATATTTTCACTTCAAAGCTCTCACACTGAGAAAGTACCAAGGCATTACAGCAATTTACTCTTAGGGACATTATAGTGGGCTTTGAAATTCCAAAAATAGAGTATTTCTTCCTGGATTATTTTGTGATCAATGTACAGCCTGTACACAGGGAAAATTAAAGCTGTCTGATAACTCCTGGAAACACCACTGTTAAAGATGTAGGAAATTGCATAAAAGCACAAAAAGCTCTGGGTAATTTTGCAGTTTCATCTCTAAGCACAATTGCCAAGACGTCTGTCTTTCGGTGCTTTCTGTCTCTTGCTTCTGAAGCATGGACTTTCAGTTCCTGCCCTTTTGAATAGCTTTGCTTGCCGTAGCTTTGCTCCTTAATGGACGGGTTGATCTTACTGGGCTAGAACTGTATTTACAGAGGCCGCTCTTTTATCTGTATTCACAGAGAATGCTAACAAATTAGAAGAAAGTGCCAGAGAACACCACATACCTTGTCCAGAACATTACAATGGCTTCTGTATGCATGGCAAGTGTGAACACTCCATCAGTATGCAGGAGCCATCTTGCAGGTAATGTGTGCACGCTTCAGCTTTTAAGGTGCATAAAGTACAAATGTAGAAGCTAAATGTTAAGTGTTGTGGAGGATTGCTTGGCGTTCTTCTTGAATGGCTGATCAGCAGCAAAACTGGATTTCTCTTCCTCTCCTATCCCAGCCTGCACACACAAAACCACGAACTGCCCCCGCCTTTAACACTCAGCTTTACGCACCGTGTAGCTGTAGATGCCTTTCTAGAAGAATGCATAGCTGTGCTGCGTGCAGCAGAAGATTGTGGAAGACACAGACTGCCCGTGGCTCACCACGCCATGCCCTGCACAGACAGCCATGCTTGGTATTGTCCATCAAGTCAGCCCCTGTCATTTTGGGACAGTCATCATGCGCAAAGTTCATCACAGCGTCTAATAAACATTGGTCTTGGTTGACAGGATGCAGGGTTTTCTAGGTGTCTGTTGTCCATGGCGATTTGTATGGTGAAGCAGCTCACCACGCCGCCACTGTTTAAATCAAGTACACACCGCTTGCTTGTCTGGATGTAGTTTGTAGCCATAGAGCATTCATATCTAAAACATGGGGGTCGTTTCAGATAGCAAAGCCAAAATGAAAAAAAAAGTATTTTCATTTAAATTGATAGAGCTGCATAGATGAAAGAGCTTATGTTTTGAGGTATAGATGTGCAACCGAGGTTCTCTCCCTCCCTGTCCCTGCCTCCCTTTGTCTCTCTCTTTCTCTTTCTCATTTACCGTGGCATCCACTGAATACATCTGCACCGGCCCGGTGGTGCAGCCAGGCAGAGACGACATCCCAGAGCACTCACTCTGCGGCTCCTCCGCCTCAGCGGTCACCCTTAGGAAACCCTTCCAGGCCACGGAGCAGGGACCTCAGGACAGAGTGACAGAAGTACAGTCATGACCTGAAATATTCCCACAGAATCAAAAAGATGCATTGGTGCCCTTCAGTATTGTTTATGAGTTGTTTCCTTGTTGCATTTTCAAATGCTAATTTCAGCCAGCAGGCTATTTATCCAAGCTTTTGTGTGGAAATGCAGGGAGAGGCAACATTCATCTCAGAGGAAGCATCCCTGGGCATGTTTGAAGAAGTATGTTGCCTACATCCTAAGGGCTTTTCTGTTTCCATTCCTTTTCTCTGGGAAGAGAGGCCTGTGACGTTGTCCAGGCTGGCCTTGAACTCATGATCGCAGAAGATCTCCTGCCTGGGCCTCTCAGATAGCTGGAACTACAATCCTACACCACTGCACCTAGCTACAAGTACTTTCTTCTAACAAAATTTAACGCTAACATTAGCAGATGACTTTATGAAGGAAAAATTAGAGAAATGACTCACTGCACCCCCGACCTAATGTTTTTCAACATTTTTATGCCAACAGCATATAGAGTGTTTAAATGCATAAATAACCTTAGTTTTTTGCATGGCGTAATCAGGAACAATCTTTTTCTCAAGTAACTAGTTTATGTTGATTAAAAACTTAACTAAAATGTGAAGTTCACCTGGAAAAAAAAGGAACAATTACCCTTGGGCATCATTATCTGTATGAAGTGTCATCAAAATCAAATTATCTAGCAATCCTATCTTCAGAATTCATTGTTGTAAACATGAACCTCATATCTTCCGTACCATAGGCACAAAAACAATCTTGCTGGAGCAAAACAGTCGAGAACTGTATCTACAAAGTAGCATTTATTTAGAAATTGAAATCAAAGACCCAAAACCCTCTAATTTTATGGCGAAGGTCACTGTCTGTCGGACACCTGTAACAACACATCCGGCAAGTACAGGTCACTGGTCACTGTGGTTTCTTCCAGGTGTGATGCCGGTTACACTGGGCAGCACTGTGAGAAAAAGGACTACAGTGTCCTGTACGTTGTTCCCGGCCCTGTGCGGTTTCAGTACGTCTTGATAGCGGCTGTGATTGGGACGATTCAGATTGCTGTCATCTGCGTGGTGGTCCTGTGCATCACAAGGTCAGTACCTGCACAGGCGGTCACCCCAGAAAGGAGCACACTCTGATGCCTTTGTTTAGTCAGCCCTGTCCAGTCACAGTCCTATTGTGGACTTGCTGGCCATCCATCCTCCCCGAGTCCTGTTTCCTTGTCGTGAGAGCATTTGAATAGCCGCGTGGAAAAGCACCGATTTTCATGATAAACTAATGCAAACAAGTTTTGTCATTGTTGCATTCCAATTAAGATTATTTGTGTTCTAAACTGTGGTCTTTATTTTTCTTTAACATATAATTTCAACCTTTGTTGAAATGTGCTTCTGTCTTTTAACTAAAAAAGGTCAGTCTTCACTCATACTGCCCACAGCCTATTAATAGGCCAGTGTGTTCCCACTTGCCTGAATCAGTATGCCAGGTGAGGTCAGGTAAATTTTTCACAGGCCTGGGAATATACTGGATCATAGTTGTCTTTCTTAGCACTTGTACCTCCAAGTCTAAGTCTCAGATATAATCAATCCTAGCATACTGGGTATAAACAACAAATACTTTTACCTTAAACTGCCAAAGTAGCTCTGAACAACATATTAAAAAGAATTGTAATGAGGAAAGATAATGCAACAGTCAATGAACATGGATGGTATAGGAAACATGCAGAAAATGTCACAAACTTCCGTCTCAAACTCCCGGTCCAACCCAAAGGTTATTGTTTCCTGGAGAATCAGGTGGACAGAGAATAGAGGTTTCATCCAGTTTTAACAGGAAAGCAAACCAGGATTGACTAGTAATGTCTGCCGTCGGGGCTGGGTGGAAGAAAGGCAGCTGGGGACTTGCACTGTCTCATTTATGCGCCAGCTTAGGCAGCCGAGAATTAGATTAGAAACAGAGTGCGTGTCATTCACGCCTTGCACACCCAGAAAAGCTATTGGAGCTCTTCTTTCTGACCCTATTTCACTCTCCTTTAAAAGCTTCCAAGAAAGTTCCTTTTAAGATTTTCACCAAACCCATGAGGCACTTCGATTTTTATTCAGTTGTGCAGTCCTCAGCAAATCCAGATGCTTCCCAAAATAATTACTTTTCAAAAACACCAAGAAAATAAAAGTATCATACCTTTAAATAATAAAGGCTGCGATGCGGCCCTGTGTCTGTACTGCACTGTCTTCTCTAAGGACAAGTGTGGCATTTGCTCTTGAAAAAGACAAAATGCGGTTCATAAATCCTTGCGTGGCCTAAAGGCTTAGGGGAGATCATGAGGGAGCTTTGTGCTTCTCCAAGTTGAGTTCATCAGCTCAACCCTCACATTTAGAGGCCAAGCGAGTCAATGGATTATGTTCAAATGGTTCTGGGAAACACAAAGAAAATTCAAGGAGCCAAAAATACTGAGTATAAAACGACAAAATAGAAAAGAATCTGAAATGCGGGGATCTGTGCCACACTGCTGTGATAAAGAGCCCCAGCTTTCCAATACCTAGGAACAGCAGTGCATGGAAACAGAACTCATCTTTAACGTATGCAGTGGCATAACAATTTGATTATTATTTTAGATATCAGAAGAAAGAATTTAATCACTTCAGCAGATGTTTTCAACTCTTCTATTAATCCTAGTGTCATTCTCATGTGTAATAAAAACAGCGGAGTATCCAGAAGTGTGGCCTAGCCAGGATCTGTGCAGCCGTAGGTGTGTGTTGTATACTTCTGCATACATGCACAAGTGTGCACACACATATACACACATTTAATTACGTTGCAAACAATCGACAGCGATCCTCCTTTCCAGAGTGGAGCAGAGTTCTGAGATCACACAGCTGAGAGACAGGAGATGCTAATGCCTGGCTGTCGTGAACCACAGCCTGGGCATGGGCCGCTGCGCAGACCGCCCTGTGGCTGGCCATGGCTTCCGTATTCCTAGGCTCAAACCTACATACACTGCAGATAGAGAAAGCTGTGTACTGCAAGGCAGATGTGTTTTCTCTTTCCCTTTGCTCTGTTAAAGCTTAGCCTGTGCTGTTTATTTTTAAAAAGAAGGAGCCTGTGAACTAAATTAGCATTACTGTAATGTATTTCATAACTCTGTACTTGGACCACTGAGACTCCCAAAGCCTTTTCAGGGTTCCTGTCAGGATTCATACTAGTCAGTAATGTGCACGAATTCCCACAGTGGACTGATTTCCTTCATTGGAAAATGCTCTGTTTACAAACCAGGCTTCACCCGAGGCCACACCTCACCCACCCAGCCCTTCCTCCCTGGGGACCCAGCCGCCCTTGTGTGTTCCAATTCCTTCCGAAACACCCAGGTCACACCCAGCACAGAGCCCTTTGCTGTCCTCGATTTTGTTTTACTCTTTCTCATCTGTTTTCTCTGTTTCGTGTATTTCTGTCTCCTCTCTATTTCCCTCTGTTTCTGTATTTTTTGTTATTTCTTTTTGCTTTTATGTTTTAGTCAAACACCTGTCCTCCTCCAAACAATATGGATCCCATATGGATATTTAGAGGCGTGTTCCAAAATGCACAGTCAGCCTGTGGAGAAATTGGGTCTTCAGCCGCTTCATCTCTAGCTCACACTTCCTGGGAATGTGATTTCTAGCTCCTCTTTACTTTTGACAGATTCATCTCCCCAAAAAAACCTAATAAATGTCCACACACATTATCTACTATGTACGCATGTACATGTGTATGTGTGCATACTTGCATATATCCTCTGGTGCTTCTCAACTTGTTATAATAGGATTTTACATGAACTTTACGTTGTTTCATTTGCAACAAAAGCATCTTTTATTACATGAGAAAAATACTAGAGCAATGATTTTCAGATCATTTGATTGAAGATTAGCTTTCTATAGAAACTACATAGTTAGGACCCATAATGCCTCCTCGTATTAATGGACCAAAACAGTATTAGGCTCACCCAAAACAACATTCCTTTCTGTTACATATTTGATCTATTAACAGTTGGCTCATTCTCTGGCATGCTAGGATTTTCACTTTAGCCCTGAAATGTCAATATAACATTCATCCTTCAGACATTTAAAACATAAAATTGTTGGAGACCTTTCCAGTGAAACACAACGAGCCGTGGCTTGCTTGATTGCATTGTGAGCTCCTTTCCTCGTGCCTCCGTGAGGAGCAGTTGAGAGCCAGGTAAACGTGCCCTCTTCAGCCCTCACCACTCTTTCCCCATTCCCCGCAGGTGCCCGCAGGCAACCACAGGGGACGCACAACACAAAGCAACCCCAGCCCCTACCAGAAGTCAAAGTTTGCTTAATCCACAGCATCACTCCGTGATTTTAGGACCAAACTCTAGGTGATCGCATTGGACTAATATTTGTAAACTTTCCAATCTTCTAGGAAATGCCCCAGAAGCAACCGAATTCACAGACAGAAGCAAAACACAGGCCACTACAGTTCAGACAACACAACCAGAGCGTCCACAAGGTTGATCTAAAGGAAGCATGTTCGCAGTGGCCAGATTGCAGAGAGCTTGGACTACATAATACAGTATTATAGACAAAAGAGTAAGACAAGAGACCTACACATGTTGCCTTGCATTTGTGGTAATCTACACCAATGAAAACATGTACTACAGCTATATTTGATTATGTATGGATATATTTGAAATAGTATACATTGTCTTGATGTTTTTCTGTAATGTAAATAAACTATTTATATCACACAATATAGTTTTTTCTTTCCCATGTATTTGTTATATATAATAAATACTCAGTGATGAGAAAAAAATGGCATTCTTAAATTTGCGGTATTTCATAACTGTAAATATTACCCATCTAGTACAAGCTGTTCGGGCACCAGTATTTCATCTCTCTCCACATCTTCACACATGACTTGGTGGCTAGGTTTTGAGTGATTTCAAAATCAAGGGAAATGATGGTTATTGGAAAAGAGAAAAAATAATTTACTGTATATCGAATAAGGATAAAATATTTCAAATCTCTGAATCATCTCTATTTCCTCTACTTTCTTCTCAGCTTCCATTTTCAACCCCAGAGCAGAAAAAGGTCCCTGGCACACAAATTAAATCGAAGAAGGAGAGGAGGGAAAGTGTTTTATAGCTCATAAAAGAGAGGAAAAGAAGATACTGGTTTTTATTTGGAAGCTGTTTAGAACCTCCCAGTTAAATACATATATCGAAGATATCTTGAGCAAGTTTACCTATTAGCTGTATCCACAGTGGCCAAATCTGTTCCATTTAGTTGGCTGGAAGGA
Source organism: Dolichotis patagonum (assembly GCA_004027295.1). NCBI lineage: Eukaryota > Metazoa > Chordata > Mammalia > Rodentia > Caviidae > Dolichotis > Dolichotis patagonum. The sequence goes on along the minus strand of PVJX010003284.1, from coordinate 51,231 downwards.
ACTGCTGTGGGAATCACTTAATAACATCATTAAATGCAAAACTCCAAAATTGTGACTTATCAGAAGCACCTTGCTATATTTATAGTAAAATGATTTTGAAAAGAAGTTAGATTCATAACCACATGCCTCATGAATAGCTTCATGGCTGGCTAATGAGGTACCATTACAAGAGCTGGAGCTAAATCAATGACAGTACTTCATGAAAACAGAGAAATACATGTTGAGTATATTTATATAATGAGATAAAGAACAATCCTACAGCATTCAAACACCATTGGTAGAAAGTTGTGGTCAAATTGTGTTGGCTTTGATTATACAAATAGATATGATCACCTTGGGAAAAACTGTATAAATATTTTCAAAGAGTAAGATCAAATATCAAATAATTGCATTATAATTTATATCTGCGTAGCTTTCTCTGACTCATAAAGTAACTGTAAATAAAGTTCTTTTCATCTCTTTCAAAAGACCTCTGAGTGGACTAAGAAATAACATTCATATGCAAAAAAGGACACAAAATCAAATCAACATGTTCTTAATATAAAATATTTAGTGAAATTTAAACTTGTCAAGATATTTTAAAATATAAAGTGACAGTCTAATCAGGACTTTGAAAAATCTGGTTTTCTAGGTTAGTCGTCAGTCTGAAAGCTTGAATTAACTGGCATAAGCATCACTTACTTGGTCCTATAAATCAGACCTGAGATACTTCTCTAAGACAAATGTCTTGTAAACTGCTGTGTAGAAATTTGGTTTGATTAGCATGTGTGGAGATATAAGTAGCCCTAACCTCCTTTGTAAAAATGGCACTTGTGGCAAACAAACCCTTCTTCCTCCTAAAGGAAGAGGAAGAAGCTGTAGTATCGACAGAGATGCTTGGAATTTAAGAGAAACAGCAATTCCACTGACTTTTCATTCACAGAGTGTGAAGCAGCCTGCCTTGTTAAGTCCTGCTGCGTTACCATAGGCCTAGTCTTGTCAAAGATCATTGACTTACGTGTTGGAAGAATCTTTGGTATACTCCTGCCCAACTCACCCACCCCATGAAATCACCACTCTTAAAAGCAGGGTAATACTCAGTGAACAAACATACATGATTTGCCAGGCACTCTCCAAGGTCCTAGGGAAGTAGAAGTAAAAATCTCTCTCCTCTAAAGGGCCTCACAGCCTCACTGATAAATAATAGCCAACCTCTGCTTGCATATTTCTTACCATTTGGAATTTTACTCTTGGGCAATTCTAATTTTTCAAGTAATTCATCCTTACAATGACTTACAACTCACTTTTCTGTGGTTTCTCCCCCCAAGATACTATTTCTTGCTCTCTAGAGCAGAGGAATAATGGCTTATGGATTTAAGCTTACAAAGACGGAATTCAAGTTTCCCCACTCACCCCACAGCCTCTCTACAAGTGTTTTCTTCTCCAAGTGAAACATCTTTCATTTCATCTGCTCATCGTGCGAGAATTCCCAGGTCGTCCTAGCGTCTGCCTCTTTTCTTCCTTGACTTGACCTTGACTGCTTTGTCCATAGACTTCCTTAAACGGGAAACTCAGATGCCCCAGCTACAAAGGCTGTGTGACCTGACAACCACTGGCTGTAGCAAATTGCATCAAGAGCCATGGTCCCTAAATTCGAGTCCTACTTTGACCACAGAATTTCTGTGGAAACGTAAGCAAGTCGTCTGAGACCCCAGGTCCCTCCTCCCCTAGGTCACTTTATCTCTGTAATACTAAGATTCTACATTCTCAGATAAAAAAGGCACTATATAATTTCTACCCAAAGACACATTGATAGTTTTTATTGCTTACCCTAAACCTAAATTCAAAGCCCTCTTCCCACAAAACTGCTACTGTCCCATGACATTCACTCTTACTCATTGCACACTCATTACACATTATACATTGACAGTTACAAGATCGGTCTTCCGCTGTGAGATGGCAGAGATAGTGTCCCTTTCTGAAACGAACTTTCCATCAGCTCATTCTTGCTTTTGGTGCATCAAAATTCTCCCAGTCTGGGGGCAAGGAGGGGGACTTAGAGGCAAATTAAAAAAACAAAAGGAAGATAATGAAACCATGACACAGCTCAGTTCCCTGCCTGAGGACCCTGAGGAGACGCTGCAGGTTAGGGAGAAGTGTTTTTTCCCACCAAGACATGCAGGACTGCCGCAGGCCCCACCCATTCTCTGACCCCTAGAGGTTACACTCTCCCCACCCTCCCCACCAGGGCTGGCACTGGGCTTCTGGGTGGGGCCTCCCTTGGCATTCTGCCGATGCTGCTAGAGGACTCCCCAGGGTGTCCCTGACTGTCCATGGAGGTTGGTCTTGCCCTCAGCACAGAAGCAATCAAACCCCAGAGAACTGATGGGTTCCATTTTTTTTCCGCTTACTGAACAAACATTTATTGAGTGCCTGCTCCACACCTGACTCGAGTCCAGGAGCTGTGATGTGGCGTGAGATGGGAAAGAGGTCTCGCTCTCAGCCTCACATTGTGCACCGGATGTGAAGGTGGGCGAGAGGAGAGGTGCTGTCAAACAGCAAAAGCTGGAGCATTTAAGGCTCAAAGACTTAAACATTGAACCCGATGACTCGGGGTGCTAACAAGGCGAGAAGTCTGGGTACCACTCTGAAGGCAATGTTTAAAGTTTAGGCTCCTAGACAAGGCAAGAGTGGGTCCCACCCTAAGCTCTCACTACTGCTAAACCTCAGGGGGGTTTTGCCTCATTTATTTATGTCTCATTTAACATGGAGGGAAATGTACCTTCCCATATCCCAGAGGACTAATGTGGACAAAAAGAAGACCATTGATGTTTGATCTCTCAAAAGAGAGACAGGAACCAAGTGAACTTCCAAGACGTGGGAATTATTTTACAGGAATGTGACAAATATTTCTTGTAAAAGTAAATAGAAAGACTTCAGCAACCAAATGATGCCTGGTAGAAACCCCCCAGTGGGGATGGGGGAGCCCAGCAATCTAGGGATCCTCTGTGTCTTCCAAGGCAAGAAGCTGCCTTTCTGTGAAAGCTTTGGAAAATCAGGAAGGCAGAGTCAAATAGGAAAAAAAATTTTCAACACCTCTGGGCATTTTTCTTTTCACCGATACATCCTGGTATTGTGTCTGAACAAGAATGGGGAGCATTCCTTTATTTTAAAATAGGTCTACCCTGACGAAGCACACACCGTGAAGCCCTGCCGTGTGTCTGCAAATGTAGGATGAGTCAGCATCCTGGGACTCACGGAACCCAATTCCTTCCTGGAAAGCCTCCTCGAGGACAGGTCTGTGCAGATACTAAAACATGACGGAGATTTCCTCCAAGTCGTATTAGATGCTCGGCTAATGCTTACTGTTTTCCTGTGCCAAAGTCAGGCAGCAGCTGGACAGACCACTTTTCCTCGGTCACAGCAGACGTTTCCCTTCCATAATTAACACCTGGATGCCCATAGTGGAAATCTTTCATTTAATTAATTGATACTTTTATATGTGGACCCACAGTAAGCTTATTTTAAAAAAAGGTAAAGGAAGGATAAAGCATAACATGACATAATTGGTTTATAATCAACACATAAATGCGCAAAGAGCACAAGACTTTGCCAGTAGCCCCCAGGCAGGTGCACAGTACACACGTCACCGTCCATCGTCACCATGGACAGAAACCTCTCAGGGCTCCAGAGTCCTGGGAATGGGACCTTAGCTGGCATCTGTCCTCCATATTAGTACCTGAGCTAATGGTTCATTTGTGAATCTTTAAACTTTTTTCACCATTTAAACTAATTTTCACCATTTCTCTAACATTGGGTGAAAATCGAAGGCAATATTTTTCATTGTTTTGCCAACCCAAATTCAATCCAGGACAAGAATGTCAGCCTCGTAAGAAGCCCAGAGTCAGGAGAGAGAAGCAAGAGCAGGTCTGTCTCTCTGTCACTGGCAACCCTACTGCCTCGGGTTCACACGCTTGCTGTCCTGGGCCAGCCAATAATCTGACCACACAGGGTCTCACCCCAGAAATCATCCAAGGCTGAGGCTCTCAGCACCCACACGAGCAAACCCATTCTATGGGGTGCATTTTGAGAAGGCTCTGCACCCTTCCTCTCTGTCATCGCCTCCTCTTCCAAGAATGTCAGTCTCTTCATCATTGCAGAAGGCACCCACCTTCACTCCAACCCTTCCTCCCCACAGCCTGTCTTAGCTCTCTGTCGGCTTAGACCTTGAAGACCGGAGGCCTGTTTATGAGTCCAGTTTTTGTCAAAACTAAATACAGAATAATATCCCAATGCCATACCATGGGATACCAAATTATTAATAAAGAGATATCAATAGGTGACACTTGATTAACCAGTCAAGTTGGAAAACATAGACAAAACAAATAATCATGCAAGGTCTGGAGGAAAACAGTATGGTGTTTGTGTAGATCATCTCAGATAATTTCTGTAGCTCTCTGTTCAAACTTGAACATGGGGTAAAGTTAAATAAATACAACGAAACAGTACTGTTAATGCACAAAAATCTGCCTTCCAGTATCTTCAGTGAGGTTCTGTTAGGTGAAGCGGTCCAGTAAAGACAGCCTATTCTAAATTATTCACGTGTATTATTGCATATCATGCATGTTAGAGTTTCAAGGGGTTTTTGGTTTTCTTTTTTTTGGTGGTGGGGTTGGCAACACTAAGGATTTAACCAAAGATCTTCACACTGTACTACATCCCCAGCCCTCTTTACATTTTTAAAAATTTTGAGACAGAGTCTTGCTAATTTCCTAAATTGTCCAATCTGGGCTCAGATTTTGCAATCCTCCTGCCTCAGCCTCCCAAAGTGCTGGGATTACAGCTTTATGCCACTATACTCCAACGGGCAAGGAGCCTTTTGATAAGAACAAAGATAAGGAGAAAACTCAGTGGCCACTGGGAACTCACTACTTCCCCGTTAACTTGTGGGCAAAATAAAAATCTCAGAAGTTCCTTCATCTATTCATGTCTATAACCTGTAGACAGATGATGTGTCACATGAGAACTCTCTGGATGGGAAGTGGCCATGTAGGGGACAAACAGAAAAAAAAATGAACAAGAAAATGCTGAGTGAACCATCAAAGGCCCTCAGGCAACTGGGGCGTGAGATAAGCAAGGTTCCTGTTAGGGTTACAGTTAGGGTTGGAAGGAAGCGGGTGATCAGGGCAAGAGCTCTTCTGGAAGGAAGGCATCTCATGATTTTGGGCAGCCAGGAAGCAGGGAGCCGAGAGGTGCCCCCAGCAAGCCCTCCCCACCATCTGAGGAGCCGGCCTGCAGGGTTCCTGGGGTTTACTGGCAGGGGCCTGGCTGGGCCTGCTGGGCTGAATGAGGCCAAAGCACAGCCCCAAAAATGGATTTCAAGTCTCCCGGGGAGGAGGAGGATATGTTTAAAATAAGTCTGTCATGTGCATATTTCCTTCCTCACCAGTCCTGACCTCAAGATATGTAGATTAGATTCTTTATATCCTGCAGGGCAACCCTGTCCTGGAGCAGGGAATCTGCTCTGAAGACAGAGAATAAAGTCACTGGAGCCGGCCCACAGCCTGGGCGAGCGCCCCTTCTCCCCACCCTCGCCCCGGGGCTGTGCCCTGTACCTTAGGCTGCTGATGGCATCTGATCTGCCACACCTGGAAAACACAAGCCTGGAATCCTCCAGCAGCCCTGAGTATCCCAACAGAGAAGCTTAAAAAGGGAAGCCGGCTGGAGCCCGCTCACAGGAGACAAATCCCTCTACAGCCCGCCTGGGGAGATGTGGGTCAGAACTGCCCCGCGGAGCCAAGCATGGGAAAGTGCTGTTGAGATTTGAAAAAAGGAGGAGAAAGAGGAGAATGACTGCTGTATGTGGAGGTTAAGAAGGAGCCAGGAAGGGGGCCCCCACTGTGACACCTCTTAGCCTCCTCCTCCTGATCGCCTGGTTCCCTTCTCTCCAGAGCAGAGCCAGGCCGAGCTGAGTTGGCTGATTTGCAATTAAGCTCACAGACCAAAGAGTGAGTCTTGTAAACAGCCCACGACGCTGCTGACGTCCCCCCAGAGGGCTGCGACTGCCGCACCAGCATCCACATAATAACATTATATTTCACTTTTAAATAAGATGTACATGAATGTGCACTTGCGCCCAATTACAGTAATGCATGATTTACATAAAATTAACTCTGCTGCTTAATTACACTCACGCAGGGATGGAGGAGGAAAGGGCTTTTCCTTGTAAACATGAGACACTGTAGGGCTACTGAAATCAAAGAGTCAAATGGTAAATGAAGATGAGCTTGGACTCTGGATGTAGCCAGTGTTTTCTTTCCTTCTGTCGGGGTCTTGTGTAAACTGAGTCATGAAAGTCTTTATTTACTTAGAGCAAAGGCGCTCGTTCTTCTGAAATGGGAATCTTTAAACCAGGTTCTTTGTAGCGCGGATCTGGAGTTGAGAAGTTTTATATTCTCTGTGGAGTTTAGCCCTCTGGGTAAGGAATCTGCAAAGGGAAACAGAGTGAGTCTCCCGTTTGCTGGAAGCAGCTAAGAAAATGCTGTCCTGAAAGGGCGATGCAAAGCTGCTTTGACAACAAAATGATTAAAGGCTGCCTCCTCTCTCATCGCACATCTGTCACTTTCTGCGTCCTCTTTTTTGCCACAAACTCGAACACAATTTTTCTCTGAATAGGGTTTAAGATTCCACATTAACAAGGGATTAAAAGCAAAGTTGTCTGTGGTCCAGACCAAAAGAAAAGTGTGTGTGTGTGTGTGTGTGTGTGTGCACGTGTGCGTGTGTGCGTGTGTGTGTGTGTGTGTGTGTATCTACCACCTCCGGTGCCAGAAATGCACTTGTGCAGAGCTAGACTTGGACTTGGAGGAATTCATTGAGCTGGCATAATAAGAAATGATTGAAGGCCACAGAGATTGAAGTCTCCTCCTTATCTGTTCTGTGGGTAACTTACAAATGCTACTCAGGGAAGTTGCACAAAAACACCTCCGGGAAACCACTCTGACTCACCACAAAAGATGGCAATTTCGTTTTGGCAGGTCATCGACCCTCCTTTCACCCAACACACACAGAAGAACTGGATTCTGAAAGAAAAGAAGAGGTTTTGAAGGGGAAGAGAAAGCTAAGATAACCTGTAAGTTCCCAGGAGAAGCGAGAACCAGCCAGATTTACTCGGAACAGGTGGCCTTTGGAGCAAAGGACCCTACATTGATGTTAGGCACATGGGATCTTATTTTCAGAGAATTGAAAATTAGAGAAGCACATCTCTAACTCAACACGGGGCAGTTGGTTTCTTTAAAACTACTGCTGAACACTCTCCCTAATAAGCTAGATACCTAGAGAGACCAAGAATTTTCATAAAAGAAGCATGACCTAAAAATCATGAACTAAGAATTACCTTTAACATGAAGAAGCAAGGTGTATGAAATAAATTTATTTCATGCCTTACATTTTACCATTTATCCTCCCTCTAAATATTAAGTGGAAAGACCTAGGTGTGACTTTGAACTCATGAGGACCTCTGGGGAGGGAATTCTTCTCCCACATTCCCTTGGAGAGTGTAGAGACAGCGCCGGGTAACGCGGTAGCTTCAGCAGGACCCCTAGTACCTCCTCGCTTCTTTTCACCATTGAAGCTTTCCATCACAATCAATGCCAAATTGCACAGATGACATGGTTGGTTTTTGTCTCTGAATTTTTGCTCCTTTTAAACCTAGGCTGTTGTGTTCTCCTGCCAGCTCGCTGGCACTGGCTGCTGCCCCTTGCGCCTGGTGCTATGAGGCACCCTTGCTCTGAAGGGGAAGAACGAGCCTTCAGTTCGCCCTCTCCGGGTCCTCCATCCAGTTGTCGCCTCCCAGTGCTCTGTTAGGTTTAATCCTGGAAGTACAAAATTAAAGCTCCTTCCATTTCAGACAAAACCTTTATTAGCCCCGAAAGTCATGGAATGAAACTGTCCTTAAAGTACTGATTTTGTCTCTCTCGTTATGCTTGGGAATTTTAGGAATTGATTTATGGATTATTGATTGGGATAAGGGATGACATACGAAAAATTACAATGTATGACAGGATAAAAATAGCAACTGTAGTTATTGATATCTTATCCTTCACAAGACAGATATCGCTTGGCGTACATTATGAATATTATTTCCCTATTTCTTAGGCTGAGTCTCTCTGAGACATAGCTACACCAATTTTATGATGAAGGCACATAAAGTAGTTGGCAAAATCACAAATAACTTGGCCAACATCACCAGCCTAGGACGAGTGGCTGCCAACATTCGAATCCAGATCCAAACTCCATTCTGCTCCACAGTATCATGGTGTTTTCATCAGTTTGTTTTATGCTCACATGTGAGGGCCCATACATCTTTCACAGCTACCTGTTACCAGACAAGTGCTTATTCCAAGGTTTTCGCCACTGCTCTCAGTTATTTTCAAATTTTACCTTGAGAGACAATTTATGAGCCACATCACAATACCCGTTTCAACACACAACACTGCTGGTTTCCACCTTTCTCTCCTTGCTCCTCCTCTTTCTCTCACTTTTAATGAACTTGGCTACCCACATCGTTCTTTCTACCTAAATACAGGTGCCAAGGAACAGAGTTGAACAAAATCATTTTAGACCGCTCTGGTGCATCAGACATTGCCTAGTTCATGTATTTGCATATTTGTTTTTCTGCCTCTTTTCCGTCCCCACACTAAGAAATGTGAAGGTTCACAAGATTTAGAAGTTTGTCGTGCTGATCTGATTCCAGTGCTTAGAACAGCTCTTGGCACTTTGTAGGTGTCTGATTTGAATGAAGGAATGAATGAATGAACGAATGAAATTGAAGTCATCTCCAAGCTTGTCCAGTACAACTTGGAGGCATAAATATGCCAGTGCAGCATAAATCAGCAAAAGTTGACTAAGATATGTCAGTTTGAAAGCTCCTAGGCTCTAAAAAGAGCCTGCAAAGTGTAAGCTCACTGTGCAGAGTCCTAAAGGATGAATTTTTCCCCCTTCCCTTTATTTTTTCCGGTCTTGAATAAGGCTGGCGTCCAGGCAGCACCCCGGTGGGGCACAGGGTGGTATGGAGTGGGTGGGCCATAAATTACAGTGATTACAGCATGTCAGCAGCAGCCCCCTGCTGAGAGCTTTAACTCATTGCTAGGAGAGTTTTCAAGGACATTCGCTTGCACGGAGATTTCGGTGCCTCAAATGCCTTTTGCAACCCGCAAAGCTTTTTAACTTCCGTGAGACTGACACTTGTTGAGGGCATTTTATCCTGCAATCAATTTAATTAGGAGCTGTCAGATTAAAATGATTAGTTGCTTCTGAAGGCACTTGAACTCTAAGATCCATTTATAAAAATCATTCTCTTTCCCTTCCCTCTCATCCTGTCCTTCCAGGATCTATCAACCAGCAGCGTGGAGACAAGGTATTGTAACCACCTTGATTGCCAGAGAAAGGCCCCTCATCAAGCTCATTTAGGGAAGGAGGTGGCTGCTAAGCCACTATGGGCGTCTTCAGATGTCACACAGACACCGTGGAGCAGTCAAGATTTAAATATGCCCTTGTTTTATTTCTTATTACTATTACTTTTTTCTGACCTTTCCTCCAAGAAGGAAAACTTGGTGAGTGACTCCCACCATGTCAGGAAGATGAGGACAGCCAAAAAGGTGAAGCAAGATATAGGACAAAGCTCAAACCCAAATAACTCTGGACAGGAATAAAGGCACAGGGTGCCCAGTCTTGTTTCATTTGCTCAAGACGTGAGCTCGATTCTGTCCTTAGCCATGCATGTGGAGGGACACACGTGCACAAGAAAAGCATTGGTTCTCTAAGGTCAGCATCGGGCTGCCGAGGTAGAAACGGCACGATGGCCCTTTCCTTCCGTGAGGCCAGCCGTCAACGCAAGCGATGTGTGCAGAATAAATTACCACCAGCGAAGATGAGCAGAGAGCCCTGCATGCTGTGCAAAGTGGGCAACTTCGGATTTCACCTGCCAAGTCCCAGTGCCATATGGAGGCATTGAAGGGGAAGGTGAAGAAGCTACTGAAAATGACCTCATTCAAGACATCCACGTTGCGAGCCCTGCCTGTTTTAAAATTTCAAATAAACAGGGCCTCCTTGGTCAATGGTTAATACAGATGATTAGTGGATAGGCTTAAATGTGTCAGGCCCAAACTATGCTAGAGAAAGAAATATGAGTGACTCTACAGGAGACCAAGCTATTTTTAATTCTGTGTATTACTGTTATGTGTTTTCACACTTATTTATTACTCTTTCCCTCCTTGGGATAAGGAAAGTAAGCAAGCATGAGGTTCTGCTGATATTCAATTGCGTTGTGTTTTTACCTGAAGTTAGTCCATTCAGATCTGTCCTGGATCCAATGAGCTATCCCAGAAATAGACTTTGGAACAGAATTATATTAGGGACAACAAATTCAGCACAAGGACAGCCCTGAATAATAAGGGATGCAGGAACCCAGGTAGAATGCCAGTCATGTACTTTTAATTTCTGAGTAGACACTTGCTGGAAAAAACAAACTTTAAGAAGTAGGAAGCCAAGCTATCTGTAAGTAATGTTCTCTAGTCACTGGTTCTTTTTGTTGTTATGCAACATCACTATAGTTTTTCAGCTGAGTGCACATCTCTTTCTAATTCATTGTGAAAATCTACACTTTAGCATCCCCCTGTGTTTTCTATACTTGGAACCATTTTCGTTTTATTTTGTTTGTGTTATGGCTCATGTCTAGATTCCCCCCACCTCCACCTCCACCAAAGCTATGCACCCTCACCAGTGAAGCTTTTCTGAGGCAGCTGGATCTGGGCTGTGGGATGCCGGGATCAAGGGTGTGTGATCACTAAGTTAATCCACTGATCGGGTTGGTATAGTTCTGGCGTTGGGCCATGGAAAGGCCCTCTCTGGACAGAAGATGAGCGACAGAAAGAGAGCTGCTGCCACTGCTCATTGCTTGCTGCTTGCTACTTCTTCACTACTCTGCTGCTTTGCTGCCTTATGCTCCCCACCCATGAACTGTTTCTCCTCTGTGATGCCAGCCTGCCTTGGAGCCAGCCAACTGTGGACTGAAGCCTCTACCCACTTGAGCTAAAGGATAATTTCTCCTTTAACTGGGTGTCTAGTATTCCACCTCTGCAACAGGAAAAGTAACTAAGACAGTTTGTGATGCTGGGGATCAAAGCCAGGGCCTTGTACCTGCTAGGTAAGCATTCTGGCATGGATCTACATCACCAGCCCTGTACCATTCTTGGGATTTGGGTTAGAGGAGACCAGGGTAGCAAGTGATGATGCCCCAAGTCTCAGCACAAATATCAGTTTCTGCAAAGTGACTATTCAAAGTGACTTTGAAAAGTCCTGTCCACGCACTGAGCTGGCCTTGGCTCCACCACATTGACATTTCGGCAGCAGAGCATTCTGGCTGTGGAGGAGAATCCAGGGTGAAACACAGTGTACCTGTCTATCCTGTATTTCAGCATCAGTTGCTTATCCTAATGACTTTTTAAAGTATAGAAGGGGAAAGAGAGCCAGTGACCTGTGCAATAATAGCAAAAGCTTGTCTACTAGTGAAGTGGTAGAGAACGTATATTGCTTGGGTTTTTGGATAGTGTTTACATTTCCTGGGAGAATTGTCCACTCTGTGGACTACTCTAGATATGCATGCATCAGACAATCAAATTCTAGGTTAGACTCCGAGTCAAAGAGGCCCTAAATAGTACACAGTTTTTGAAACCAAGACTTCCTGCTGCCTCGTGTCTCATTAAAGGTCCTACAGTCAGCAGGAGCAGACTTGCTTGGCCATCTTGATGCAGTTTTGAAACAAAAGAAATGAAGAACTCTCCCCGAGGAATCCCTTTAGAAAAACCATTTATAGTGCTTTCACAATCTTAGTTAGGGTAGAAATACAAACCATTTTCCCTGACTTATGAATGTCTTTATTTTACGAAATGTTGTTCAGATGCCATAACTCTCCTTGAAAAGACATTCCCTCTTTACCCCTCACTCAAGATTAAAAATGGTACCAATATTGTTCACCCATGTTGATGAAACACAGCAAGGTGGAAAGTTTCTGACAATATTGTGATTGTATCTGTGTGTGTGTGTGTGTGTGTGTGTGTGTGTGTGTGTCTTCGACCCTACAACTGCTAAAATGCTTGGTGATTTAAATTATTATAAATGCCTCTTGGTGGTAACTTCCAAACATGCCCAAAACTGAAGAATTATTCAGCTCTTTGAAAAATTAAAACAACAAAGGAAGTTCAACATGAGAATTCAGTAGGAATGAATACCAAAATTCAAGAAGGTTATGTCAGATTTAACTTTCCTATCGTTATTAATTTAATTTCTAGTCATTATGATAATGCCAAGCATTTAGAATGCATTTGGTGTTTATGTAGATGGAATTACTCCTCAAAATTACAATTCTGAATTAATATGCTATTAAAAATGTCACTAGAAAGTGCTTTTATTATGCTGCCAGTGAAATAACCGTTCCCTATTTCTTTTTTATAAATGAAATTTCAGCATTTTTAAACCTTCCTTCAATTTTGAAAACTGTAATGTTTCTGTTTAAGAATTCTCCTTATGCTACATTAGTGCCATGTTCTTTGACAGCATAAAAAATATGCAAATATAGCCTTTTTAATGGTGATTTTTCATTTTGTTACTGTCATTTAACTAAAAAACAACTGATGATGTTTCAACTTATCACTTACAACAGTGAAGCTACTGAATTGATATTTATGCTCAGCGCGGATGACACAGAAACAAATATGTTTAAAGTACCATCTGCAGCGTGCTGGTTTCTCCTGGGAAGGTGCAGTCGAGCTGCTGATGTTCAGCCTTGGAGGGAACTTGAGACTGGGGCAGAGATGGCACGTTACCACCTCGGGAAGAATGAGTCAGTGAGGTTCGCTGCGTTTGCGGATGGCTCGAGGAGGGGTAAGGGTGGGGTGGACATGCAAACGCTGCACCTTCCTAGGAATCTTTCCACTGTGGCTCCCAGAGCTCTCTTGCTCCATCTCCCTGCTCTTCAGTCTCCATGTCCCTGACTGTCCCCTTGGCTACCTACCTCACTGCCCACCTCTTCTCCCAGCCTCTCGCCAGCATTACACGGGTCCGCCATCTGTTGCTAAGTTGCCAACCTGGTGCTTAGGAAACCCCAGAGTCCTCGGCACTGAAATTACGTGGGAGTGGCACATTTCATGGCTGTTGGAACCAAGGGAGGCAGGCAGCTGGGTGGGAGGAAAGTTGGACAGCGGTCTCACTGGAGCCCCACACTGCGCCTAGCTGACTGGCTCCAGAGGTGTTGCTGGGGAGCCGCGGGGTGCTGGCCACCATCCAAATGATTCGAGATGCGGAGGGGCCCTCCTGCTAGCGGGTCTGTGGGTGCAGCATTGTACTGAAGGAGACTTTCTGTTGGTTTGACTGCAGTAAGCAACGCTATGGAATCCAGTGAGCTCCAGTGTGCTGAATGCCCTCAGGCTGGGATACTCGGCTTCGGTCTTCGTTGGCACCAAAATGGGATTTCTTTGGAAACTTTCACATACACACGCACATTCTCACCCACCTCATCAACATTCGTGGATCCCATTAGCAGACAACAATAATTATAATAATAGTTAATTGGGCACTGGCTCCCTGACATAATTGGTGTTAAGCACCTTACACGCTATGCTGAGTCATTCCCATTTGCCCTCAGAGCTGCTCTCTGCGTGACCCCATCTTGCTCTGTGCCCTCTGTGTCCCCTGAGAGGTGGAACCCTCTCTTCAGGCTCCCTCTTCTTAGGCTTCTGAATGAGTTTGACTTGCATGCAGTTCACTTCTAGCAGCTTGATAAAAGGGAAAGAAATGAGACTGACATATTTTTCCTTTCCTGTCCTGCTATAACAGGTTGGCTTTTATTTCTATCAAAAACCCTAATTGGCACCAAATTCCATCTCAGGTCTAGAGGATAGGAACTGTTCTATGCTGCTGTCTGTTGCTCTTTCCCTTTACCCCACCTGTATTTTTGTAAATAGTCCCTTTATTAAACTCTTCTTAATCACCCTGCTTTGAGTATGCCATCCATTCCTTGAGACTGGTTTGTTTCCGTAGCTGAAGAAACTATAATTTAAAATAGGTTTAGAACTTGCCTCAGGGTGCCCATCTCACAGATGCAATGGCCAAAGTATAATGCCATTTTCTCCAACTGATCCACTGCCCAGTATTTCCAAGATACTCAATTTTAACTTCATAATATTTATTGTATTAATCTGTCTCTTACCCTTGTCATTGTAAAACCCAAACACTCTCTCTCTCTCTCTCTCTTTCTCTCTTTCTCTCAGGCTACTGCAATTTATCAGATTAGGCAAGATTTACCTAGTTTTATACAACAGCAAACAATTCAAGTTTCACATGAAACAAACAGAAAAGGAATCAAAGGTTGTGGTAGACCATCTCAAGTAGCCATGATTCCTACTTTGTGATACGGGTGTTCTGTTTAAACCCATTCCCTTGAGTACTGGCCTGATATACTAACTTCTAATCAATAAAGTGTGTCAGAAGTGATGGGCTCAATCCAAAATGAGATTTAAAATACTCCTGGCTTCCATTTTGGACTTGTGCTCTTTGCCTCCCTGGGAAAGTGCTTTCATCACTGTCCCTGCAGGAAAGCCAGCTGCAGTATTCCAGGGCTGTCTATGAAACGCCTCATGAAGCAAGGCACTGAGGCCTCCTGGAGCCGCGTGAGTGAGCATGGAGGTGGGTCTCCCCCACTGACCACCAGGTGACTCTGGTCCTTGATGGCTACGTGTGAGAAAGTGTGAGCTAGAACCTCCCAGCTAAGCAGCTACCGGAAGTTATGAATTAATAAACACTGTTGTTTTCAGCTGCTAACTTTGGGATCATGTGCCAGGCAACAGTAGTTTATTTACGTGGCCGTGGAGGCATGCGTTCCGGGAATAGGTTCCCATGCTGTGAGTCCCACAGAGAAACTAGGCCAAGGACGTGGAGCAGCGACCGGCCTCAGCACACAGCTGTCCCTTCCTGATCTGCTCCCTGCTGTGACGCTGGGGCGGGGCCAGCAAGGGCTCCTCATCCCTGGGGGCTTCCCCTTCAGCTTCTCCAATTCCTGGGCCTGTTGCGTGTTTAGTTCACAACCTTCCAGAAAGCATTGGACCGGATCTTGCGATTGGGGTGAGGTCAAATTCCTTGAATTTCAGAAATTAAAGACAGTGTGTATTAGAAGCCTAGGAAAGGCAGGACCCAGAATAGTCAGTGGGAGGAGAGTTGGGCTTGTTTTTCTAGCTCTTCCATGAACTTGATACAGCTTCCTTTTTTTTTTTAATCTGGTAGCTCCAAATTCTAATGAGTGGAGTTTGGCTAAGCTGGTCTCTCCTGCAGCATTAGCAAGCCTTTGCTAGATTCCTGTGGTAAGGCATACACATAGGTTCCAAGGAAAAGACCAAGCCCTCCAGCCCACTGGGACACGTGGCCTACCCAGGGGCCTTCCTGCTTCTCCTGTCTTCCCTGATTTGTTCTTCCCATTAGGTCAAAGCTCCCTACCAAGTCCTCCGAATGCAGCTCACTGTAAAGAATGCACTTCAGGTCCCGGGCACTGACTAGGACTTCTCGACTTGAATTCCAGTAGCATGGGAAACAATGGCAAGAACTGATGCGTGTATTACGTGACATTAAAAAGCTTCTGCCCAGCAAAAGAAACAATTCACAGTGTGAAGAGAGCTGCTGAATGGGAGAGACTCTTTACCAGCTAATCTTCCAATAGAATATTAATGCTTAGAATATATAAAGAACTCAAAAAACTTAACACCAGAATAAAAATAGCCCAGTCAATAAATAAGAAAATGAATTGAACAGCTACTTCTCACATACAAAAATATACAAATGTATGATAAGTATATTAAAAATGTTCAACATCTTTATCCATTTAGTAGATGCAAATCAAAACTACACTGAGATCCTAACCTCAGTCAGAATAATTATAATTAAGAATTTTTAAAAAGCAATAAATGCTGGCTAGGAATTTGGGGGAAAGACACATTATACACTGCGGGCAGGAATATAAATAATTACAGTACAGTCACAATGGGAATCAGTGTGGAAGTTCCTCAAAACCCTAAAAATAGAAGTGCCATTGACCTGGCTCTTCTTCTACCTGGTATATTTTTCAAAGAATTAAAGGCAGCATACTATAGAGACACCCGTATGTCCATATCTATTGCTGCACAATGCACAATAGCAAGGCTGTCGAAACAGCCCAGGTGCCCATCAACAGATGAATGGATACAGAATATATATATATATATATATATATATATATATATATATATATATTTCATTCCTGCTTCTTCTGTCTTCCCTGAATGAAAATATGTCTTTTCAGAAAAAAGGAAGCAACATATTAGGTGAAATAAGCCAGACTCTGCCAGGTGTGGCGGCACACAGGTGTAATCCCAGCATGTGGGAGGCTGAGACAAGAGGATCACCACAAGTTCAAGTCCAGTCTGGGCTACAGAGTGAGACCTCTG